>OY821520.1:209034535-209037035 GCA_963682025.1 Cordilura impudica | reverse complement strand
TTTAATTTTTAATTTTTAATTTTTAATTTTTAATTTTTAATTTTTAATTTTTAATTTTTAATTTTTAATTTTAATTTTTAATTTTTAATTTTTAATTTTTAATTTTTAATTTTTAATTTTTAATTTTTAATTTTTAATTTTTAATTTTTAATTTTTAATTTTTAATTTTTAATTTTCTAATTTTTAATTTTTAATTTTTAACTTTTAATTTTTAATTTCTAATTTTTAATTTTTAATTTTTATTTTTTTAATTTTTAATTTTAAATTTTTAATTTTATAATTTTTAATTTTTAATTTTTAATTTTTAATTTTTAATTTTTAATTTTTAATTTTTAATTTTTAATTTTTAATTTTTAATTTTTAATTTTTTAATTTTTAATTTTTAATTTTTAATTTTTAATTTTTAATTTTTAATTTTTAATTTTTAATTTTTAATTTTTAATTTTTAATTTTTAATTTTTAATTTTTAATTTTTAATTTTTAATTTTTAATTTTTAATTTTTAATTTTTAATTTTTAATTTTTAATTTTTAATTTTTAATTTTTAATTTTTAATTTTTAATTTTTAATTTTTAATTTTTTATTTTTAATTTTTAATTTTTAATTTTTAATTTTTAATTTTTAATTTTTAATTTTTAATTTTTAATTTTTAATTTTTAATTTTTAATTTTTAATTTTTAATTTTTAATTTTTAATTTTTAATTTTTAATTTTTAATTTTTAATTTTTAATTTTTAATTTTTAATTTTTAATTTTTAATTTGTAATTTTTAATTTTTAATTTTTAATTTTTAATTTTTAATTTTTAATTTTTAATTTTTAATTTTTAATTTTTAATTTTTAATTTTTAATTTTTAATTTTAATTTTTAATTTTTAATTTTTAATTTTTAATTTTTAATTTTTAATTTTTAATTTTTATTTTTAATATTATATTTAATTTTTAATTTAAATTTTAAATTTTAAATTTTAAATTTTAAATTTTTAATTTTTAATTTTTAATTTTCAATTTTTAATTTTTAATTTTAAATTTTAAATTTTTATTTTTTAATTTTTAATTTTTAATTTTTAACTTTTAATTTTTAATTTTGAATTTGGAATTTTGATTTTTTTAATTTTTAATTTTTTATTTCCAATTTTAATTTTTAATTTTTAAGTTTTAATTTTAAATTTTGAATTTTTAATTTTTAACTTTTAATTTTTAATTTTTAATTTTTAATTTTTAATTTTTTTTAATTTTTAATTTTTAATTTTTAATTTTTAATTTTTATTTTTTAATTTTTAATTTTTAATTTTTAATTTTTAATTTTTAATTTTTAATTTTTAATTTTTAATTTTTAATTTTTAATTTTTAATTTTTAATTTTTAATTTTTAATTTTTAATTTTTAATTTTTTAATTTTTAATTTTTAATTTTTAATTTTTAATTTTTAATTTTTAATTTTTAATTTTTAATTTTTAATTTTTAATTTTTAATTTTTAATTTTTAATTTTTAATTTTTAATTTTAATTTTTAATTTTTAATTTTTAATTTTTAATTTTTAATTTTTAATTTTTTTAATTTTTAATTTTTAATTTTTAATTTTTAATTTTTAATTTTTAATTTTTAATTTTTAATTTTTAATTTTTAATTTTTAATTTTTAATTTTTAATTTTTAATTTTTAATTTTTAATTTTTAATTTTTAATTTTTAATTTTTAATTTTTAATTTTTAATTTTTAATTTTTAATTTTTAATTTTTAATTTTTAATTTTTAATTTTTATTTTTTAATTTTTAATTTTTAATTTTTAATTTTTAATTTTTAATTTTTAATTTTTAATTTTTAATTTTTAATTTTTAAGTTTTAATTTTTAATTTTTAATTTTTAATTTTTAATTTTTAATTTTTAATTTTTAATTTTCAATTTTTAATTTTTAATTTTTAATTTTTAATTTTTTATTTTTAATTTTTAATTTTTAATTTTTAATTTTTAATTTTTAATTTTTAATTTTTAATTTTTAATTTTAAATTATAAATTTTTAATTTTTAATTTTTAATTTTTTAATTTTTAATTTTTTATTTTTAATTTTTAATTTTTAATTTTTAATTTTTTAATTTTTAATTTTTAACTTTTAATTTTTAATTTTTAATTTTTAATTTTTAATTTTTAATTTTTAATTTTTAATTTTTAATTTTTAATTTTTAATTTTTAATTTTTAATTTTTAATTTTTAATTTTTAATTTTTAATTTTTAATTTTTAATTTTTAATTTTTAATTTTTAATTTTTAATTTTTAATTTTAATTTTTAATTTTTAATTTTTAATTTTTAATTTTTAATTTTTAATTTTTAATTTTTAATTTTTAATTTTTAATTTTTAATTTTTAATTTTTAATTTTTAATTTTTAATTTTTAATTTTTAATTTTTAATTTTTAATTTTCAATTTTTAATTTTTAATTTTTAATTTTTAATTTTTAATTTTTAATTTTTAATTTTTAATTTTTAATTTTTAATTTTTAATTTTTA
>OY821520.1:209022035-209029535 GCA_963682025.1 Cordilura impudica | reverse complement strand
TTAACTTTTAATTTTTAATTTTTAATTTTTAATTTTTAATTTTTAATTTTTAATTTTTAATTTTTAATTTTTAATTTTTAATTTTTAATTTTTAATTTTTAATTTTAATTTTTAATTTTTAATTTTTAATTTTTAATTTTTAATTTTTAATTTTTAATTTTTATTTTTATTTTTATTTTAATTTTTAATTTTTAAGTTTTAATTTTTAATATTTAATTTTTGATTTTTAATTTTTAATTTTTAATTTTTAATTTTTAATTTTTTATTTTAATTTTTAATTTTAATTTTTAATTTTTAATTTTTAATTTTTAATTTTTAATTTTAATTTTTAATTTTTAATTTTTAATTTTTAATTTTTAATTTTTAATTTTTAATTTTTAATTTTTAATATTTAATTTTTAATTTTTAATTTTTAATTTTTAATTTTTAATTTTTAATTTTTAATTTTTAATTTTAAAGTTTAATTTTTAATTTTAATTTTTAAATTTTAATTTTTAATTTTTAATTTTTAATTTTTAATTTTTAATTTTTAATTTTTATTTTTATTTTTTAATTTTTAACTTTTAATTTTTAATTTTTAATTTTTAATTTTTAATTTTTAATTTTTAATTTTTAATTTTTAATTTTTAATTTTTAATTTTTAATTTTTAATTTTTAATTTTTAATTTTTAATTTTTAATTTTTAATTTTTAATTTTTAATTTTTAATTTTTAATTTTAATTTTTAATTTTTAATTTTTAATTTTTATTTTTATTTTTATTTTTAATTTTTAATTTTTAATTTTTAAGTTTTAATTTTTAATATTTAATTTTTGATTTTTAATTTTTAATTTTTAATTTTTAATTTTTAATTTTTAATTTTTAATTTTTAATTTTTAATTTTTAATTTTTAATTTTTAATTTTTAATTTTTAATTTTTAATTTTTATTTTTAATTTTTAATTTTTAATTTTTAATTTTTAATTTTTAATTTTTAATTTTTAATTTTTAATTTTTAATTTTTAATTTTTAATTTTTAATTTTTAATTTTAATTTTTAATTTTTATTTTTAATTTTTAATTTTTAATTTTTAATTTTAATTTTTAATTTTTAATTTTTAATTTTTAATTTTAAATTTTTATTTTTAATTTTTAATTTTTAATTTTTAATTTTTAATTTTTAATTTTTAATTTTTAATTTTTAATTTTTAATTTTTAATTTTTAATTTTTAATTTTTAATTTTTTAATTTTTAATTTTTAATTTTTTAATTTTTAATTTTTAATTTTTAATTTTTAATTTTTAATTTTTAATTTTTAATTTTTAATTTTTAATTTTTAATTTTTAATTTTTAATTTTTAATTTTTAATTTTTAATTTTTAATTTTTAATTTTTAATTTTTAATTTTTAATTTTTAATTTTTAATTTCTAATTTTTAATTTTTAATTTTTAATTTTTAATTTTTAATTTTTAATTTTTAATTTTTAATTTTTAATTTTTAATTTTTAATTTTAATTTTTAATTTTTAATTTTTAATTTTTAATTTTTAATTTTTAATTTTTAATTTTTAATTTTTAATTTTTAATTTTTAATTTTTAATTTTTAATTTTTATTTTTAATTTTTAATTTTTAATTTTTAATTTTTAATTTTTAATTTTTAATTTTTAATTTTTAATTTTTAATTTTTAATTTTTAATTTTTATTTTTAATTTTAATTTTAATTTTTATTTTAATTTTTGATTTTTTATTTTTTAATTTTTAATTTTTAATTTTTAATTTTTAATTTTTAATTTTTAATTTTTAATTTTTAATTTTTAATTTTTAATTTTTAATTTTTAATTTTTAATTTTTAATTTTTAATTTTTAATTTTTAATTTTTAATTTTTAATTTTTAATTTTTAATTTTTAATTTTTAATTTTTAATTTTTAATTTTTAATTTTTAATTTTTAATTTTTAATTTTTAATTTTTAATTTTTTAATTTTTAATTTTTAATTTTTAATTTTTAATTTTTAATTTTTAATTTTTAATTTTTAATTTTTAATTTTTAATTTTTAATTTTTAATTTTTAATTTTTAATTTTTAATTTTTAATTTTTAATTTTTAATTTTTAATTTTAATTTTTAATTTTTAATTTTTAATTTTTAATTTTTAATTTTTAAAATTTTAATTTTTAATTTTTAATTTTTAATTTTTAATTTTTAATTTTTAATTTTTAATTTTATTTTAATTTTTAATTTTTAATTTTTAATTTTTAATTTTAATTTTTAATTTTTAATTTTTAATTTTTAATTTTTAATTTTTAATTTTTAATTTTTAATTTTTAATTTTTAATTTTTAATTTTTAATTTTTAATTTTTAATTTTTAATTTTTAATTTTTAATTTTTAATTTTTAATTTTTAATTTTTAATTTTTAATTTTTAATTTTTAATTTTTAATTTTAATTTTTAATTTTTAATTTTAATTTTTAATTTTAATTTTTAATTTTTAATTTTTAATTTTTAAATTTTAATTTTGATTTTTAATTTTTAATCTTTAATTTATATTTTTAAATTTTAATTTTTAATTTTTAATTTTTAATTTTTAATTTTTAATTTTTAATTTTTACTTTTTAATTTTTAATTTTTAATTTTAATTTTTAATTTTTAATTTTTAATTTTTAATTTTATTTTTTAATTTTTAATTTTTAATTTTTAATTTTTAATTTTTAATTTTTAATTTTTAATTTTTAATTTTTAATTTTTAATTTTTAATTTTTAATTTTTAATTTTTAATTTTTAATTTTTAATTTTTAATTTTTAATTTTTAATTTTTAATTTTTAATTTTTAATTTTTAATTTTTAATTTTTTAATTTTTAATTTTTAATTTTTAATTTTTAATTTTTAATTTTTAATTTTTAATTTTTAATTTTTAATTTTTAATTTTTAATTTTTAATTTTTAATTTTTAATTTTTAATTTTTAATTTTTAATTTTTAATTTTAAATTTTTAATTTTTAATTTTTAATTTTTAATTTTTAATTTTTAATTTTTTGATTTTTGATTTTTAATTTTTAATTTTTAATTTTTAATTTTTAATTTTTAATTTTTAATTTTTAATTTTTAATTATTAATTTTTAATTTTCAATTTTTATTTTTAATTTTTAATTTTTAATTTTTAATTTTTAATTTTTAATTTTTAATTTTTAATTTTTAATTTTTAATTTTTAATTTTTATTTTTAATTTTTAATTTTTAATTTTTAATTTTTAAGTTTTAATTTTTAATTTTTAATTTTTAAATTTTAATTTTTAATTTTTAATTTTTAATTTTTAATTTTTAATTTTTATTTTTAATTTTTAACTTTTAATTTTTAATTTTTAATTTTTAATTTTTAATTTTTAATTTTTTAAATTTTTAATTTTTAATTTTTAATTTTTAATTTTTAATTTTTATTTTTATTTTTAATTTTTAATTTTTAAGTTTTAATTTTTAATATTTAATTTTTGATTTTTAATTTTTAATTTTTAATTTTTAATTTTTAATTTTTATTTTTAATTTTTAATTTTTAATTTTTAATTTTTAATTTTTAATTTTTAATTTTTAATTTTTAATTTTTAATTTTTAATTTTTAATTTTTAATTTTTAATTTTAATTTTTAATTTTTAATTTTAAATTTTTAATTTTTAATTTTTAATTTTTAATTTTTAATTTTTAATTTTTAATTTTTAATTTTTAATTTTTAATTTTTAATTTTTAATTTTTAATTTTTAATTTTTAATTTTTAATTTTTAATTTTTAATTTTTAATTTTTAATTTTTAATTTTTTATTTTTAATTTTTAATTTTTAATTTTTAATTTTTAATTTTTAATTTTTAATTTTTAATTTTTAATTTTTAATTTTTAATTTTTAAATTTTTAATTTTTAATTTTGAATTTTTAATTTTTTATTTTTAATTTTTAATTTTTAATTTTTAATTTTTTAATTTTTAATTTTTAATCTTTATATTTAATTTTTTGATTTTTTATTTTTTATTTTTAATTTTTAATTTTTAATTTTTAATTTTTAATTTTTAATTTTTAATTTTTAATTTTTAATTTTTAATTTTAATTTTTAATTTTTAAATTTTAATTTTTAATTTTTAATTTTTAATTTTTAATTTTTAATTTTTAATTTTTAATTTTAATTTTTAATTTTTAATTTTTAATTTTTAATTTTTAATTTTTTAATTTTTAATTTTTTAATTTTTAATTTTTAATTTTTAATTTTTAATTTTTAATTTTTATTTTTAATTTTTAATTTTTAATTTTTTTAATTTTTAATTTTTAATTTTTAATTTTTAATTTTTAATTTTTAATTTTTAATTTTTAATTTTTAATTTTTAATTTTTAATTTTTAATTTTTAATTTTAATTTTAATTTTTAATTTTTAATTTTTAATTTTAATTTTTAATTTTTAATTTTAATTTTTAATTTTTAATTTTAATTTTTAATTTTTTAATTTTTAATTTTAATTTTTAATTTTTTAATTTTTAATTTTTAATTTTTAATTTTTAATTTTTAATTTTTAATTTTTAATTTTTAATTTTTAATTTTTAATTTTTAATTTTTTAATTTTTAATTTTTAATTTTTAATTTTAATTTTTAATTTTTAATTTTAATTTTTAATTTTTAATTTTTAATTTTTAATTTTTAATTTTTAATTTTTAATTTTTAATTTTTAATTTTTAATTTTTAATTTTTAATTTTTAATTTTTAATTTTAATTTTTAATTTTTAATTTTTAATTTTTAATTTTTAATTTTTAATTTTTAATTTTTAATTTTTAATTTTTAATTTTTAATTTTTAATTTTTAATTTTAATTTTTAATTTTTAATTTTTAACTTTTTAATTTTTAATTTTTAATTTTTATTTTTAATTTTTAATTTTTAATTTTCAATTTTTAATTTTTAATTTTTAATTTTTAATTTTTAATTTTTAATTTTTAATTTTTAATTTTTAATTTTTAATTTTTTAATTTTTAATTTTTAATTTTTAATTTTTAATTTTAATTTTTAATTTTTAATTTTTAATTTTTAATTTTTAATTTTTAATTTTTAATTTTTAATTTTTAATTTTTAATTTTTAATTTTAATTTTTTAATTTTAATTTTTAATTTTTTTAATTTTTAATTTTTAATTTTTAATTTTTAATTTTTAATTTTTAATTTTTAATTTTTAATTTTTAATTTTTAATTTTTAATTTTTAATTTTTAATTTTTAATTTTTAATTTTTAATTTTTAATTTTTAATTTTTAATTTTTAATTTTTAATTTTTAATTTTTAATTTTTAATTTTTAATTTTTAATTTTTAATTTTTAATTTTTAATTTTTAATTTTTAATTTTTAATTTTTAATTTTTAATTTTTAATTTTTAATTTTTAATTTTTAATTTTTAATTTTTAATTTTTAATTTTTAATTTTTAATTTTTAATTTTTAATTTTTAATTTTTAATTTTTAATTTTTAATTTTTAATTTTTAATTTTTAATTTTTAATTTTTAATTTTTAATTTTCAATTTTTTATTTTTAATTTTTAATTTTTAATTTTTAATTTTTAATTTTTAATTTTTAATTTTTAATTTTTAATTTTTAATTTTTAATTTTTAATTTTTAATTTTTTATTTTTAATTTTTAATTTTTAATTTTTAATTTTTAATTTTTAATTTTTAATTTTTAATTTTTAATTTTTAATTTTTAATTTTTAATTTTTAATTTTTAATTTTTAATTTTTAATTTTTAATTTTGAATTTTTAATTTTTAATTTTTAATTTTTAATTTTTAATTTTTAATTTTTAATTTTTGATTTTTAATTTTTTATTTTTAATTTTTAATTTTTAATTTTTAATTTTTAATTTTTAATTTTTAATTTTTAATTTTTAATTTTTAATTTTTAATTTTTAATTTTTAATTTTTAATTTTTAATTTTTAATTTTTAATTTTTAATTTTTAATTTTTAATTTTTAATTTTTAATTTTTAATTTTTAATTTTTAATTTTTAATTTTTAATTTTTAATTTTTAATTTTTAATTTTTAATTTTTAATTTTTAATTTTTAATTTTTAATTTTTAATTTTTAATTTTTAATTTTTAATTTTTAATTTTTAATTTTTAATTTTTAATTTTTAATTTTTAATTTTTAATTTTTAATTTTTAATTTTTAATTTTTAATTTTTAATTTTTAATTTTTAATTTTTAATTTTTAATTTTTAATTTTTAATTTTTAATTTTTAATTTTTAATTTTTAATTTTTAATTTTTAATTTTTAATTTTTAATTTTTAATTTTTAATTTTTAATTTTTAATTTTTAATTTTTAATTTTTAATTTTTAATTTTTAATTTTTAATTTTTAATTTTTAATTTTTAATTTTTAATTTTTAATTTTTAATTTTTAATTTTTAATTTTTAATTTTTAATTTTTAATTTTTAATTTTTAATTTTTAATTTTTAATTTTTAATTTTTAATTTTTAATTTTTAATTTTTAATTTTTAATTTTTAATTTTTAATTTTTAATTTTTAATTTTTAATTTTTAATTTTTAATTTTTAATTTTTAATTTTTAATTTTTAATTTTTAATTTTTAATTTTTAATTTTTAATTTTTAATTTTTAATTTTTAATTTTTAATTTTTAATTTTTAATTTTTAATTTTTAATTTTTAATTTTTAATTTTTAATTTTTAATTTTTAATTTTTAATTTTTAATTTTTAATTTTTAATTTTTAATTTTTAATTTTTAATTTTTAATTTTTAATTTTTAATTTTTAATTTTTAATTTTTAATTTTTAATTTTTAATTTTTAATTTTTAATTTTAATTTTTAATTTTTAATTTTTAATTTTTAATTTTTAATTTTTAATTTTTAATTTTTAATTTTTAATTTTTAATTTTTAATTTTTAATTTTTAATTTTTAATTTTTAATTTTTAATTTTTAATTTTTAATTTTTAATTTTTAATTTTTAATTTTTAATTTTTAATTTTTAATTTTTAATTTTTAATTTTTAATTTTTAATTTTTAATTTTTAATTTTTAATTTTTAATTTTTAATTTTTAATTTTTAATTTTTAATTTTTAATTTTTAATTTTTAATTTTTAATTTTTAATTTTTAATTTTTAATTTTTAATTTTTAATTTTTAATTTTTAATTTTTAATTTTTAATTTTTAATTTTTAATTTTTAATTTTTAATTTTTAATTTTTAATTTTTAATTTTTAATTTTTAATTTTTAATTTTTAATTTTTAATTTTTAATTTTTAATTTTTAATTTTTAATTTTTAATTTTTAATTTTTAATTTTTAATTTTTAATTTTTAATTTTTAATTTTTAATTTTTAATTTTTAATTTTTAATTTTTAATTTTTAATTTTTAATTTTTAATTTTTAATTTTTAATTTTTAATTTTTAATTTTTAATTTTTAATTTTTAATTTTTAATTTTTAATTTTTAATTTTTAATTTTTAATTTTTAATTTTTAATTTTTAATTTTTAATTTTTAATTTTTAATTTTTAATTTTT
>OY821520.1:208932035-209014535 GCA_963682025.1 Cordilura impudica | reverse complement strand
AATTTTTAATTTTTAATTTTTAATTTTTAATTTTTAATTTTTAATTTTTAATTTATAATATTAAATTTTTAATTTTTAATTTTTAATTTTTAATTTTTAATTTTTAATTTTTAATTTTTAATTTTTAATTTTTAATTTTTAATTTTTAATTTTTAATTTTTAATTTTTAATTTTTAATTTTTAATTTTTAATTTTTAATTTTTAATTTTTAATTTTAAATTTTTAATTTTTAAATTTTAATAATTAATTTTTAATATTTAATTTTAATTTTTAATTTTTAATGTTTTAATTTTTAATTTTTAATTTTTAATTTTTAATTTTTAATTTTTAATTTTTAACTTTTAATTTTTAATTTTCAATTTTTAATTTTTAATTTTTAATTTTTAATTTTTAATTTTTAATTTTTAATTTTAATTTTTAATTTTTATTTTTAATTTTTAATTTTTAATTTTTAATTTTTAATTTTTAATTTTTAATTTTTAATTTTTAATTTTTAATTTTTAATTTTTAATTTTTAATTTTTAATTTTTAATTTTTAATTTTTAATTTTTAATTTTTAATTTTTAATTTTTAATTTTAATTTTAATTTTTAATTTTTAATTTTTAATTTTTAATTTTTAATTTTTAATTTTTAATTTTTAATTTTTAATTTTTAATTTTTAATTTTTAATTTTTAATTTTTAATTTTTAATTTTTAATTTTTAATTTTTAATTTTTAATTTTTAATTTTTAATTTTTAATTTTTAATTTTTAGTTTTTAATTTTTAATTTTTAATTTTTAATTTTTAATTTTTAATTTTTAATTTTTAATTTTTAATTTTTAATTTTTAATATTTAATTTTTAATTTTTAATTTTTAATTTTTAATTTTTAATTTTTAATTTTTAATTTTTAATTTTGAATTTTGAATTTTGAATTTTTAATTTTTAATTTTTAATTTTTAATTGTTAATTTTTAATTTTTAATTTTTAATTTTTAATTTTTAATTTTTAATTTTTAATTTTTAATTTTTAATTTTTATTTTTAATTTTTAAGTTTTAATTTTTAATTTTTAATTTTTAATTTTTAATTTTTAATTTGTAACTTTTAATTTGTAATTTTTAAATTTTAATTTTTTATTATACCCTCCACTCCAGTGTGCAGAGGGTATATATAAGTTTGTCATTCCGTTTGTAATAATTAGAAAAAAAAATCTGGATCCCATAAAATATATATATTTGTGATCCTTATAACAACCGGAGTTGATATAGCGATGTCCGTCTGTGGAAATCACGATGACGGCATCAATCGGGCAGCTAGGGTGCTCGTTGGCATAAAAAATGATTCAGTAACATCCTGAGAAGTTTGCTATTTAAAATCGTCCAAATCGGTTTATCCGGTCCCGAGAATTGAACGATGGAGTAAAAAAGTCTTGAAAAAATATGATTTTCCTATGTAGTTCTTGCCACGATAACGTTCTCAATAGGACAGCTAGAGCGCATGTTGTCAGTGAGAATGATACACCAACATCATGAGAAGGTTTCTGTTTTTTAAATCGTGACTATAGGTTCCATAGGTGCCGAGAAATCACTGAAAAGGTAAAAAAATATGATGTTTTCCTATATTGTTATTCTAAATTTTGTATTTTGTCACAGCTGTACTTGTTGTTTTTATGATCGTTGTGGTAATAATATAAAAATTCACCAATATAAACATTTTATGGTGTAATATTTAAGTTAGTTAATTAATAAAAGAAACTATATAAAATCAATATCAATATTCTGCGATTTTTATAAAATCACAAAATATTACAAATTGATACTACTGTTGCAAATATCAAAATACTATAAATAATATTCATATATTCTGTATATGTATGTATATCGATAACAAGCGCATATTAAAAATAACATAAATATAAATTATTTTATTTATACAAAATACTGCAATTTTTAGGGTTGCAAAAAATAGTAAGATTTTAAGCGTTCTACTTTTAGTACATACTTGCATTCAAAAGTAGTAGTGAAACCATAAAATAGCTACCCTGTAAAAAATTGGTGTTTAAAAAATTTTTTTTGTCAGATGATAATAATATAATATAGATGTCAATAATATTTAATTATAATACATTTTTAAAATTTATAATTTAACGTTTGGCGCAGGCAAACGCCATTCCCGGACTACCGAGAATTTAATGCACGATTTATTCGCATTAGGAATAATCGCGGAGCTCAGCTCAATCAAAGTGCAATGATCTAGCCTCGCCCTGGGAAACATGTGTTCATGCTTTCCTTTGCACAAACGCCATTCCCAACTATCAAAAATTGTAGGCACGAGCTATCCACATCAGGAATAGTCGCGGAGCTCAACTCAATCAAAGTGCAATGATCAAGCTTCGCCCTGGGAAACATGTATTCATTCATTTCTTAGCACAAACCGAACTTCTTATGGCACATTAAAAATAAACTAATTGAGAAGAACAATTCATCATTACGGTGTATTATAATATTTACTATTCTCTTATTTTACTAGTAAACAAAGTGATCGTATCATTGTGAACGAAATAGAATTGAAATTGTGTGCAGATTTGTTTTACTTAAAAAACTGTTTCTATAGATAGTGAATAAAATCCCAGTAAACATTTTATGCAATAAGTGATCATGTGGAGTATTTTTTGACTCCTCTGTGCTATTAAAACAGCCATAAATGCGCTCTTTTGCTGATCACAAAATATTCTTTTGTTCGGAGGAAATGTTACCTTACCCCCGACTTGAGAAACTTTTTTATCCAATTTACTGAGTAGTTTCGACTTATTTTTGAGTCGTATTTAATGTCATTTTTCTATAAATCACTTTTTAAGCGTAAGCAAAAATCATTTCTTAGTCTTTTTCTAATACCGCATGTGATTAATCAGTTTTTAATCATCAAAAGTGCTCGAAGAAGGCACAGTAAGATGATTTTTGTTAAAACAATCTTCGAAATGACTACTGGGATATCGTATATTTTTGTTTACACACACATATACAAATTAAACAATTTTCTTTGTTTATTTTTTTGCTTCAAGTTGAAGCACTCGTTTATTCACAGACAAAAGAATACTGAATTCTCCAAGTAAAAAAACACATAATATAAAAATACAAAATAAAGCTCCACTTGCACAATTATAGCAAAAGCAGCGAGACGCGACGTCAGCGTTTTATTTATGTTTTCGAACGTTTGTTGGTCTCATTTTCATACTGATGACACTGCATCAGTCGTTGCGCGTGTTTTGTTTTTTTTTGAACAAATATGTTGTTAACTCCTCCACCCTTAAATACGATCGTCCACGATCGTTTAAAAATAAGGTAAGTCATGCAATCTGCTCGATTTTGGCCTTTGTTCTTCTTCTATTTGTAGAACGCTTGTAGGATGCCAAATCAATGTTGTTGTAGGTTTTTTCAGAACTTTTATGATCACCCAAATTATCAAGCTAGTCGTGATCAGAAATGTAATGATCATTCCAATATTGGTAACCCATGCTCTCTTCCTTATGCTATGAATGGTTTTTATGTTATTAAAATGTAATTCCTGAAGTGACTCCAAGGACAATATATTTAATCTCCTTTCTTCAGTTGGAGTTACTTGCATGGTGGCTGGGATTGGTATCAGTTGAGGTGCTTCTAAATTTTGATAAGTGTTGTCACCGATCGTTATCGTGGCATTGTCGAACTTAATGAGGAATGTGCCACTTAATTCGTACGTTATATTATTGGCTGTAATCATTCTACTTGCATTATTCAGGAGGATAACTCCGTCTGAAATTTCATCAACACGTGATATATGATGGGCTGTGCTTATTGTGCATGAGGATTTTTTTCCAAATAAAATATTTCTAATACAATTGTCTGTACTTAAATCTAACAATTGGTTTTTCTTACATATTTTAATTTTATTATAACTTTTACAATTATCTTTTATAGCGTAAATTTCATTTTCATTTATCAATATTTCATTAAAATTTATATTTATTATGGAATCATTTTTTATAATAGGTTTTACAATCATATCTTTATATAAAACAGAATTTGTTATGGGAATTTTAACAATATACAAAAGATTTGTATCATTACTTAAAACATTAATAGTTGCCAATTCTAATGCCTCTTCAATATTACTGAATGGCATATTTTCTTCTTTTAATTGGTTCATCGTTAATATCATTTCTTTTTTATTCAACAAAAATGAGTTTATTACATTAATTTTTGCCCATTGTATGGCATATTTAATATTTATAATTCCTTCTTTAGCTAATCTTATTTTATTTCTTATTATTTCAATATTTTCATCTATAATATAATTATCTTTCCGTATTGCATTTGAAAATTTATTTATTAATTTAGTAATATTATTCTATTGATTGGCAAAATCTGTATTTATTACTACCTGTTTATTATTATCTCGTCTAATGTCTTATAAATCAACTCAGCATCGTCATGATCAGGCGATCCGCCAATAAATTTCCAAATTTTGCCTATAACATTGATGGATCTAATTTGTCTCCCGGGTGTCACATTTTTAAGAGTATCCAGCAGATCCATAGTCTGGTGTAACTCGTAATACATTGTCGGGTAAAGTGAATTCGTTTTAGGTATGTAATTATCCACGTAATGTTTTGTCTTCTGTAAAATGTCATCATACGAGCTAAGATTTATTGGATGTATAAACTTGAATGTCCCGTCCTGAATTTTCCCGTATCCGTTACCTATGGTCACCACATATGAGTCCGAGTAATTAAGTATCTGTACTTCCGCCCTCAGCATTGGCAAAGCCAACCTAAAAAACAAGAAGACAAAAAGAATTTCTCAGTTTCAATTTCGTATATGGTCTTTATGCACTATTCTATGGGATTCTGTTAATATAGTGCTTTTCCTATTTTCTTTAAATACTTCTTCCTTATATCGAGCTGAAAGTTTTGAGCCCAATCTTTTATTTATTCTAACATAAATCTTCTGACCCGGTGTATAATCCTTAAATGGTTTCCTTTTCTTATTGTGAACCTTCTTATCCTATTCCTGTTTTCTCACTATTGCTTCTATGTTTTCTCTTCTTGCCATTTCATGTTGCTCTGGGCTGGTGCTAACTTTTGTGACGGTGATCTTTTTTTGCTCTGCACTGTAGCAAAAGAATTTCTGGTACAGGCAGAATAAGAAAGAAGAAAAAATAATAACTTTGATCTTTATATTATTTTCAAGTTCAAGTATGTACAAGTAAACAACACCTTATATGGTAATAGGTTGATGGCATTTTTTTTTTTTTTATTTTAGCAAACTGATTTATGGCGTTTTGTTCTCTTCATTTGGTTGTATGAAATCATGAACACATTCATATGCAATCATGCTGGTCAAACCACGTATTTTCTTGTATTGATCTCACTTGCTCTCATAGTCATATATGAGTGGGAGTGTTATAAATACTAGAGAATATTATGAATGCATATGAATGTTCTCAATGAATTGGTGGTGATTTTGTTTGTTTAATAAACCGGTTTTTATCTGCAGATGAATGAATGAAGATGAGAAGGTTAATGCAATAAAGTTAAATTTAAATCGAGGAGTTGAATTTTGAGTCGTGAAGAATAAGGTTGAGGAAAAACCTTTTAAGAATATAAAATGTAGTTTTAAGAAAAAAAAAAGAAGGTTGAGGAAAAACCTCTTAAAATTAAAATGTAGATTAAGTGAACTAAAAAGTAGTGTAAAAGTTTAGAAATAAAAACAAATAAAAATTAAATAAACTTTAAGAAAAAAAAACTAGATTTTAATGACGTGAATAAATAAAAAATTTTTGTATTAATTAATAAAATTTCTGTTTGTCTTAAGTTAATTTAAATAAAAAAAAAGAGACACTAATGTTAAGAGAGAAAATAATGTTTAAAAATAAATAATTGAAAAATATAATAAACATATAAAACAAATTAAAGTGTTAAGCAAAATTAAGATAAAAAAAAATTAAAGTTTAAGAAAGTTTAAAGAAATATAAAATTAAACTTAAGAACAGAAAATAAGTTAAGTTTAATAAATTAACAAAAAAAAAAAAAAAACAAAAATTTTACAGACACCGCAACATACATAAATATTAATTTGTGTAAACGCAACCTAGAAAAGAACAAAACACTGCGGAACAAAAAAAAAAAATGATTTGTAATAAAAACAGAATTAAAAGTTTAATAAATTTAAATGAAGGGAGTTTTTAAATAAATGTAAAAAAAAAGAACTTAATTGCAGTAGTTAAACTTTGTGAAAGAGCATGAATTCAAAGAACACAAAATGGCAGACAAACCAAAACGTCCTCTATCCGGATACATGATCTGGCTTAACTCTGCCCGTGAAGGATTAAAGAAGGAAAACCCCGGCCTCTGGCAACAACAACAATATGTCGGTAATTTTGATTTTTTTTATACAAATAATTTTCTACATTTAAATTAAAAAATAAAAAAATTTTATAAAATATAAATAATTTGCTAAGACCAAAAAAAAAAAATTGTACTAAATTTGCTAAATATAAAATGTTTTAAAATATAAAATCAAATAACTACATTAAGAAATTTGTTTCTAATTATAAATTTAAACTAAATATCAATATTTTTTAGATATGAAATTTGCTATAATTAAAATTGTGAAAAAAATTAAAATTGTACTAGAATTAAAATCTTTCTACTATTAAAAATTTTTCCTAAAAATTAAGAATTTTCCCAAAATTAAAAAAAAAATTGTCCTAGAATTAAACTTTTCCTAAATCTTACTAATTATGGTATAAAATTAAATAAAAAAAAAGAGAAAAAAGGAAAACAAAAATTTATCTAACTATAAATAGAATTTTTTTTTAAGATTTTTCTAATTAGAATGTAAAAGTTTTCTAAATGTGAGGTTTTCTAATTAAACCAAATTTTTGTCATTAAAAAAAAAAATTAGCTAAGTGTAAGGTATTCTAAATATAAAAATTTACCTAAATCCAAAATTTTTCTAAAATTACATAAAAAAGTTTTCTAATTATAAAATTTAAATAAATATATAATTTTCGAAATGTCAAAATTCGCAAAATATAAAATATTCGAAATATAAAAATTTTCTAAATATAAAAATTTTTCTAAATATAAATTTAAACTAAAATTTAACTAAAAATTTTCTAAACTAAGAACTTTGCTATATATAAAATTAATCTAAAAATTTTCCTAAATAAAAATAAAATTGAGCTAAAATTAAAAATTATAATAAGAAATATAATTTAGCTAAAAATAAAATTTTGCTAAAATTTTCCGAATTTTGCTAAAATTTAAAAATTCTTCTAAAATTAAAATTGAGCTATATTTAAAAATTTTCCTAAAATTAAAATTTCCCAAAAATTAAATTTTGCTAAACTTAATTTAAAATAACCTTAAAATGAAGGTTCAATAAAACTTGTTAAACCCAATGTAGAAAGCCGAACCAAACCAAAATCTTTTCATTGCAGTGGGTTACCTCCAATTAAGATGGAGTCGAGGTAACATGGTAGGGAGGGCAAAAGGGGCAGAACACCTCGTCCCCAATCCCAAGGTAAGTATGGCCATCCGTCCCATTTAGTATCCGCTTTTTTGACAGTTTTTTTAATCGCACGTGAAAATCTGTAGTGCGGTTTCCCTGGGCCTGAGCAAGACCCCACCCATCCGGCGAGCTAGGCCCCTACGCCAGCACGTGCGACCAGCAAAGGCTCAGGGAAACGGAAGCGGATCTTCCACCAACGCCGCACCATTACAGAAATGGCGCCCAACGTGGGGCTCGATAAGTTGATCATGTCCATAACCACGTTGCCGCACCATTACAGAAATGGCGCCCAACGTGGGGCTCGATAAGTTGATCATGTTCGATAACCACGTTGCCGCACCATTACAGAAATGGCGCCCAACGTGGGGCCGATAAGTGATAATTTCGATAACCACGTTGCTAACACCAACGTGGGGCCCGAAACAATAGTCAATTTTTTTTATTACTTAAATTTTGTTCTTGCCTAAAAAGGAACTTAATAATTTATTTCAATTTTTTAACATCTGTGCACCGGGAAAGCACATTGTTCCTTAATCCTAATCTTTTTTGTATCCGTGTTCTTGAAGTCATACTTGCTGATATTTCTGGAATTTTAATTAAATATGGGTATATCCCTATTTACATTGGGTTAACAATTTATTGAAATTTTTTTGAAAATATATTGAAAAGTATATTGAAAATTTTTGTGGAAATCTTTATGAAGTTAATATCGAAATTATAATTGAAATTTTTTTTTGAAACCTTTTGAAAATTTTTATATTGAAAATTAAATTTTGAAAACTATAGTGAAAAGCTATATTGAAAATTAAAATATTGAAAAATTATATTGAAATACTACATTGAATTATATTAAATTTATACTGAAAATTATATATTAAAAATTTACTAACAATTTATTGAATTTTAACTCTATTTGAAAAGTTATATTGAAATTTTTAGAATTTTTTGACATTAAGAATTGTATTTGAACTGGTTTGAAATTTTGATGAAATTATATTAAATTTATATTGAAAATTATATTAAAACTTTATATAGAAATTTTGAAACTTTGTTGAAAATTAATTTTGAACTTCTTAATTTTTCTTAACTTTAATTTTGAAATCTTTTTTTTGCAATTTAGATTTTTGAAGAATCTAGAACTTTATTAAATTTAATGGAACTTATATTGAAACTTTTTGATAATTTTTGTAAAATTTAAGTCTGCTTTGAAACTTATTTGAAAATTTATTTTTTTTTGCGTGGGTTCGATTTGAATCTAATTCAATCATCTAATTTAAATTTTAGAATCCGATTTAATTTTCCAAAATCTTTCTTTTTTTTTGATATTGATTTAAATTTAATTCATTATGAAATTGTTGACATTAAGCTAATCTTCATTCATTCATTATCTCATAACATAGCCTAACACCATTTTAGAGATAGTCATGTATTACGCCCTTTGCCAACTACACCTCTCATTAAAGCCTTTTTGTTTATGATAGGAGAGTTCAAAACACCGGTTTTAATTTAGTAAGGTCCCCCAAAACCTCTGCGTCCATGTCCTTTGTTTAATGAGAGAACTTAAATCACCGAATTTTGAAAAGAACAAAAATCGCTGGTTTAAGGTCTCTGTCAGATATAAGAATCCAATACACTGAATTTTTAAAATAACCAAAAATCTCTGTGTTGGAATCTTTTCCGTTGAACGATAGATATCGAACCATGTCCATTGTTTAATGAGAGAACTTAAATCACCGAATTTTGAAAGGAACAAAAATCGCTAGTTTAAGGTCTCTGTTAGATATAAGAATCCAATACACTGAATTTTTAAAAAAATAACCAAAAATCTCTGTGTTGGAATCTTTTCCGTTGAACGATGGATATCGAACCATGTTTTGAAAAACCCCAACAGCGTAAACTGCTGTTTTGATTTATTTTATATATGCATAAGACTTAACTCAAGGCAAAGTTTTCAAAATGGCCAACCTTAAAACCCATCGAACCGTTTTCAGTTGATTTTTCCTTTCATGGAAATCAAAACCATCTGTTTTGTGACGGTGATCTTTTTTTGCTCTGCACTGTAGCAAAAGAATTTCTGGTACAGGCAGAATATGAAAGAAGAAAAAATAATAACCTTGATCTTGAAATTATTTTCAAGTTCAAGTATGTACAAGTAAACAACACCTTATATGGTAATAGGTTGATGGCATTTTTTTTTTTATTTTAGCAAATTGATTTATGGCGTTTTGTTCTCTTCATTTGGTTGTATGAAATCATGAACACATTCATATGCAATCATGCTGGTCAAACCACGTATTTTCTTGTATTGATCTCACTTGCTCTCATAGTCATATATGAGTGGGAGTGTTATAAATACTAGAGAATATTATGAATGCATATGAATGTTCTCAATGAATTGGTGGTGATTTTGTTTGTTTAATAAACCGGTTTTTATCTGCAGATGAATGAATGAAGATGAGAAGGTTAATGTAATAAAGTTAAATTTAAATCGAGGAGTTGAATTTTGAGTCGTGAAGAATAAGGTTGAGGAAAAACCTTTTAAGAATATAAATTGTAGTTTTAAGAAAAAAAAAGAAGGTTGAGGAAAAACCTCTTAAAATTAAAATGTAGATTAAGTGAACTAAAAAGTAGTGTAAAAGTTTAGAAATAAAAACAAATAAAAATTAAATAAACTTTAAGAAAAAAAAACTAGATTTTAATGACGTGAATAAATAAAAAATTTTTGTATTAATTAATAAAATTTCTGTTTGTGCTAAAGAAAGCGTTCTGAGCAAAATTTTAAGTTAATTTAAATAAAAAAAAAGAGACACTAATGTTTAGAGAGAAAATAATGTTTAAAAATAAATAATTGAAAAATATAATAAACATATAAAACAAATTAAAGTGTTAAGCAAAATTAAGATAAAAAAAAAATTAAAGTTTAAGAAAGTTTAAAGAATTATAAAATTAAACTTAAGAACAGAAAATAAGTTAAGTTTAATAAATTAACAAAAAAAAAAAAAAAAAAACAAAAATTTTACAGACACCGCAACATACATAAATATTAATTTGTGTAAACGCAACCTAGAAAAGAACAAAACACTGCGGAACAAAAAAAAAATGATTTTTAATAAAAACAGAATTAAAAGTTTAATAAATTTAAATGAAGGGAGTTTTTAAATAAATGTAAAAAAAAAAAGAACTTAATTGCAGTAGTTAAACTTTGTGAAAGAGCATGAATTCAAAGAACACAAAATGGCAGACAAACCAAAACGTCCTCTATCCGGATACATGATCTGGCTTAACTCTGCCCGTGAAGGATTAAAGAAGGAAAACCCCGGCCTCTGGCAACAACAACAATATGTCGGTAATTTTGATTTTTTTTATACAAATAATTTTCTACATTTAAATTAAAAAATAAAAAAAATTTATAAAATATAAATAATTTGCTAAGACCAAAAAAAAAAAAAATTGTACTAAATTTGGTAATATATAAAATGTTTTAAAATATAAAATCAAATAACTACATTAAGAAATTTGTTTCTAATTATAAATTTAAACTAAATATCAACATTTTTTAGATATGAAATTTGCTAAAATTAAAATTGTGAAAAAATTAGAATTGTACTAGAATTAAAATCTTTCTACTATTAAAAATTTTTCCTAAAAATTAAGAATTTTCCCAAAATTAAAAAAAAAATTGTTCTAGAATTAAACTTTTCCTAAATCTTACTAATTATGGTATAAAATTAAATAAAAAAAAAAAAAGAGAAAAAAGGAAAACAAAAATTTTCTAAGATTTATCTAACTATTAATAGAATTTTTTTTTAAGATTTTTCTAATTAGAATGTAAAAGTTTTCTAAATGTGAGGTTTTCTAATTAAACCAAATTTTTGTCATTAAAAAAAAAATTAGCTAAGTGTAAGGTATTCTAAATATAAAAATTTACCTAAATCCAAAATTTTTCTAAAATTACATAAAAAAGTTTTCTAATTATAAAATTTAAATAAATATATAATTTTCGAAATGTCAAAATTCGCAAAATATAAAATATTCAAAATATAAAAATTTTCTATATATAAAAATTTTTCTAAATATAAATTTAAACTAAAATTTAACTAAAAATTTTCTAAATTAAGAACTTTGCTAAATATAAAATTAATCTAAAAATTTTCCTAAATAAAAATAAAATTGAGCTAAAATTAAAAATTATAATAAGAAATATAATTTAGCTAAAAATAAAATTTTGCTAAAATTTTCTTAATTTTGCTAAAATTTAAAAATTCTTCTAAAATTAAAATTGAGCTATATTTAAAAATTTTCCTAAAATTAAAATTTCCCAAAAATTAAATTTTGCTAAACTTAATTTAAAATAACCTTAAAATGAAGGTTCAATAAAACTTGTTAAACCCAATGTAGAAAGCCGAACCAAACCAAAATCTTTTCATTGCAGTGGGTTACCTCCAATTAAGATGGAGTCGAGGTAACATGGTAGGGAGGGCAAAAGGGGCAGAACACCTCGTCCCCAATCCCAAGGTAAGTATGGCCATCCGTCCCATTTAGTATCCCTTTTTTGACAGTTTTTTTAATCGCACGTGAAAATCTGTAGTGCGGTTTCCCTGGGCCTGAGCAAGACCCCACCCATCCGGCGAGCTAGGCCCCTACGCCAGCACGTGCGACCAGCAAAGGCTCAGGGAAACGGAAGCGGATCTTCCACCAACGCCGCACCACTACACTTTCTTCCAAAAAACAACTCTATTGGTCTCTTACCAGTCGTAGAGTGTATGGTGCAATTATATTCATAAACTGCTCTGTCTAACAATTCCTCGAAACTTCTATGTGTCTTTTCCGTTCTCAAGCAACGCATAATTTCAGCCAAAGTGGAATGAAAACGTTCAACCTGGCCATTCACAGTACTCTTATATGGAGGAGTTCTAAAAATTAATATATTCAGTTGATCCTCGATCATAACTTGAATCGAAGCCGAATTCAAGGCCATTTCATTATCTACAACAACGATTCTAGGCACTCCAATCTTGAACAAAATTTTTCGCAATGGTTCTCTAATATCAGCGATTGATCTTGAAGCAATTGTCATCGCCTGAGCGTATTTTGTCAGTTTATCTATTGCAGTTAGTGTTAGATGTTTTTCAGTGGACCAAATATCTATGTGTAATATTTCCCCAGCATATTGAGGAATTGGAGTGGATGATATATTACACTTGTTAGGATGGCGATCATATTTTCCCTCCTTACAGACCTTACATTGAGCTATTATGCTATTAAATTTGTCACTCATTTTCGGAAAATAGAATTTTTCAATAAGTTGCATCTTATTTTCTTTAGCATTTCTATGCGCTCTTTTATGGACCTTCAAGCATTCTTCCTCCTGTCTAATTGCGTCAGTTAAGTCTTAAACCCGAGTCTGTGTATATCTAATTCTATATCGCGCGCGGTGAAGTGGGTATATTCTTTGTATTTTTCCCATTATACTCTCGCAAGTAGTCAAACCATTGATCACACTCGGATTAAGATATCTCTTCAGAATTCTCAAACGATCATCATCCGAAAAGCTTGGAGCCGTAATAATGTGTCCATGAAATCTTGGGAAATGTAGTTTGAATTGATATTTAGATGTTTCTCCCACAAGGATAAAAACATGGTTTTTAAAAACATTGACGGGACATTCAACCGAAGATATCAAATTTTCTCCGGAACTGTCATCGCTGTGCACTGTAGCCATCAAGGAATTGACATGGATAGCATCCTCATGTGGAGGTCTGGACAAGGCATCAGCAACCACATTACTTTTGCCTGGCTTATAATGGAGTTCATAGTTATATTCCTCCAATATTGCTTTACATCGTTTCATTTTGGCGTTATTGTTCTTTTGCTTGAAGCGTAAGTGAGAGGTTGATGGTCTGTAAATATAATGACCCGAGCACGACCGTAAAGGTAATTTCGTAGTGAATCTAAAGCCCAAATTATGGCTAACATTTCTCTCTCGTTAGCAGCATAATTCTCCTCAGTCTTACTAAGGGATCGCGATATAAATGTAATTGGTCTATTTTCCTGGCTCAGTACAGCTCCTATCGCATAGTTTGAAGCGTCCGTCGTTAGTTCAAAATCCTTATTAAAATCTGGGTAAGTCAATATAACGTCCCATGATGCCAAAATATTCCTTCTGTTTCAATCAAGTACTGTAAAATATTTGCTCTTGCCTAATTGAGCAAGTACCTCATTGATCTCAGGCAATGGATATTTGTCTGCGACTGTAATTGAATTTAATTTTCTGTAATCTATGACCATTCTAAATTTTCTTTCCCCACTTGCATCAAGCTTTTTTGGAACAATCCACACCGGTGAATTGTAAGGAGACTTTGATGGTCTAATAATACCATCGTCCAATAAAACTTTTACCTCTGACTCAATTTCGCCCATTAGGCTCATAGGGTAAGGATATGTTTTGAAATACATTGGGTCCTCAGACTTCGTCCATATTTCTCTAATTATTTTCGTAGTATACGTCAGTTTTTCGTCGGGGGCTGACAAAAGGTTAGAATATGTTGAAACGATTTTCCTCAACCCATTTTTTTGTCCCTGTGTCATATGATCAGTACGAAGTGAAGTCGTGTTTATACTATCAGCTGGTTGTTCTTTAAGTAAAATTTTCCTTCCCTGTCCTATTGTCATATAATTATATTTAGTATGTATAATGGCATCGAGGTCCTTCATGGTATCATTTCCAACAATGCCGTGAAAAGTCTTTAGATCTTGCAGTAGAAAAAATTTTATTGGGACGTCCGTACGCCCAAAAAGGAACGTGTTCACATGATAGCGAATTTCTACCTTTCCGGCAATTGAGTTTGCATAAAAAATATCTTCATTTGGAATAGGGTTTTTTAACAAGATTTGGTCTAATGTAATTTTTATTTGATCCTGTATCCAACAAGAATTTCAGAATTTCCCCGTTGTCCATCCTGCATTCGAAATATGGCAGGGTGGACGAATTTAGTCTAAAAAAATGAATTTTGTTAAAATTGTCGTGCTCATCATCGAAATTTATCTGATCCACATATTCATTTAGTGTTTCCCCATTAGATTCGTTCTCTGCTTGAACTTTGTCAAAATAATTGTCAATGTCCGTCTCTTGTTCATCTAAAGTATCCGTTTTCAATTGTAAATGGAAATTCCTGCTCTGTTTCTGTGCTTCTGGATGCGGTGGTGAAGGTCTCTTACCGAAAAAACCGTTATTTGTGGGTCTATTCATATAATTTATGTTTCGGGTCCTCATGCTCTGATCCACGTCTATAGGTTCGGGTTTAGACTGTGGTTTTTGTACGAAAGGTCGCGGAGGTGAAGAATTATTCTCGTTATTATTCTGGTTATATTGGTTATATTTAGGAAAAGCTCCCTGATTTCGGTAGTTATTACCAAATCCTCGACTGGGGGCCAGTCCCTGAAAATTATTTAATGGTTTATATGGTCGAGGCGGTGGTGGAATATGTGCTAATTCTGGGTAGAAGCCACGTGAATTATTGGCATTGTGGTTTCGTGGAGGAACAGGTATAAAATTCCGTCCAGACCTTATATTATTTGCATAGTTTGTCCTAAAATTCTGGTTTTCCAATTTTAAGCATAAATGCAGAGCCTTGGGCAAATCTGCTGGTTCCCTCATCGCCAGGAGTCTAGGTAGATCCCCTTTTAATCCCCTAATGAAAGTGTCCAGCGCCTTATCCCTGTAAGTTTGTGTCAAAAGACACAATGACTCTTGTCCTATGTCCATACAACTTATTTTGTTCAGTATTAAGGACAAATGATTGTAGACTCTTTGGTAGAATTCCTGGACCGACTCAGTACCCTGAATCAGTGAAGTCAACTGATATTCGAGGGTACTAACATCCCTTTTATCAGCATACTGCAAAGTAAGACAACGGGCCATACTCTCCCAATTTAAGGGAGCACTATAGGATTCCAAAATAGCGTCAGCATTCCCAACTATTTTATTTCTGATTACACTCAATATTTCGAAATATTTCGGGGTCCCTTTTAAATGCTGATAAATGTTCAAAATTCTCTCCACAGATTTCCTCCAAGAGCTGTATTCTCCTGGTTGTCCCGCAAAGTCTCGTAGACACCTAACAACATCTGGTACCCTATCTAGATCATTTAAGTGATTCCTGTGCTGCGGTTCAATTATCTGATCTTGTTCATTTTGAATCGCAGGATTCCCAATATTTCTAGTCTGTTCCTGTACCGCTTCTGAAACTATTCTCCTAATTTCAGCCTGCAAGTCCACCATGTTAAATGGTTGATTTGCCTGTACACCCAAAATAGGTGGCCCTCACTAAATTATTAGGGTTTGCCATTGTCCGATCCGAATCTGACAAATTTAATACAGTCCACTGACAATTCAATTTCTAATTTCTCTTTATTCTAATCTAAGAATCGTAGATCAATAAACACTTTCAGTTCAATCTCACAACACTTTCCTATACACTTTTAAATTTCGTATAAATTTTTCCAAAGTTTGTAGTGTGTTGCTCAAAAATTTAAATTATTTATAAAATGTTGTCAATATTTTTCGTTTCAATTTCACATTCTAATTTATAAGATTTTTTTGTTCAATTTAAAAATAAGTTTTCATTGTTAGCTTTTTTTCAATTAAATTTCTTTGTGCTACATAAAATATTATCTTTTTTTATTTCTACACTGATTCCTTTTATTAATTTAACAAATTGTTAGAAAATTTTAATCACTAATATTTTCTTATTTTAATCATTTTAAACATTAAAAATTTTATATCGAGAAAAATTTTATAAAAATTTTGTTTAATTATTCACTTTAAATTTAAAAAAATCTTATTTTCTCGTTCACTTTTATATTTACTATATATGGATTTTTCAACAAACAAAATTTAATCACTAATAATAATTTTTTATATTATTCAAAATTTTATAACATGTATTTCGAATTAATATTCAATTATAGTTAAAATTCTTAAACATTTTTTTCTTTTGCTATTTGAATTATCACTGAATTACTTTAGTCAAAAAAAAAATTTTAATTTCAAACTTACAATAATATAAACATTTCCATTGGAGGTAGCGGCCGTTGAGTCCATCAACACCTTTTTACCTGAATTTTTCAGGTTACTGGGGAGCCCTTATTCTTCTGCCTCCTTCGTTGTGCGACGTGCTGCTTGCAGGACGATTTAGGCGTCTTTAATATTTTTCTCTGGTGTGTGTGTGTGGGTCGGTGCCACCTGGAACGTGACGTGCTGGCTTGCAGGACGATTTAAACGTATTTTCGAACCGAAATTGTAACTTGTTGTTATTTTCACTTTAAGGATTTTTTTGGTCGAGTTTCCCGGTGGCCCCACGTTGGGTGCCAATTAAACAATTTTCTTTGTTTATTTTTTTGCTTCAAGTTGAAGCACTCGTTTATTCACAGACAAAAGAATACTGAATTCTCCAAGTAAAAAAACACATAATATAAAAATACAAAATAAAGCTCCACTTGCACAATTATAGCAAAAACAGCGAGACGCGACGTCAGCGTTTTATTTATGTTTTCGAACGTTTGTTGGTCTCATTTTCATACTGATGACACTGCATCAGTCGTTGCGCGTGTTTTGTTTTTTTTTTGAACAAATATGTTGTTAATAATAATTAGTTATTTATAGTTCGGTTCGAGATCATGTATAATTTTCTAATACTAGAAAAGATAATACTTTATGCAATGTAAGAGAAATTTGGAAAAAAAATTGAAGACAGCGCTAGATGGAGTAGCTACTTGTGATAAATCTATTAAGATTTCACATGCCATTACAGTTCCCATCTATGGGGCGGTTGGCAAAACAAAAAGAGCTTTTTTCACATTACGAGATTTGTAATTGATCAAAGCGATGTTAATGTAGAGAAAGCTATAAATTGGAAAAAAAACTCTGCTTGTTCGTTCTAACTCTCGTATGAAAAGAAAGAAAAAACATTTCTCATGTTCTTTTCTTTCTAATGTTGAGTTAAATAGTTGATTAAGCATGAGTTGAAGCAATAGGCAGAAGGATGCTGAAGATGAACAAGTCGCTTTGTTCGAAAGTAGCTACTCCATCTAGCGCTGTCTTCAATTTTTTTTCCCAATTTCTCTTACATTGCATAAAGTATTATCTTTTCTAGTATTAGAAAATTATACATGATCTCGAACCGAACTATAAATAACTAATTATTATTACAACACAAGATCGACAATACATAAAAACTAACATACAAAACATACGGTCCAATGCAATTGTGATAAATCTGTTAAGATTTCACATGCCATTACAGTTCCCATCTATGGGGCGGTTGGCAAAACAAAAAGAGCTTTTTTCACATTACGAGATTTGTAATTGATCAAAGCGGTGTTAATGTAGAGAAAGCTATAAATTGGAAAAAAAACTCTGCTTGTTCGTTCTAACTCTCGTATGAAAAGAAAGAAAAAACATTTCTCATGTTCTTTTCTTTCTAATGTTGAGTTAAATAGTTGATTAAGCATGAGTTGAAGCAATAGGCAGAAGGATGCTGAAGATGAACAAGTCGCTTTGTTCGAAAGTAGCTACTCCATCTAGCGCTGTCTTCAATTTTTTTTCCCAATTTCTCTTACATTGCATAAAGTATTATCTTTTCTAGTATTAGAAAATTATACATGATCTCGAACCGAACTATAAATAACTAATTATTATTACAACACAAGATCGACAATACATAAAAACTAACATACAAAACATACGGTCCAATGCAATTGTGATAAATCTGTTAAGATTTCACATGCCATTACAGTTCCCATCTATGGGGCGGTTGGCAAAACAAAAAGAGCTTTTTTCACATTACGAGATTTGTAATTGATCAAAGCGATGTTAATGTAGAGAAAGCTATAAATTGGAAAAAAAACTCTGCTTGTTCGTTCTAACTCTCGTATGAAAAGAAAGAAAAAACATTTCTCATGTTCTTTTCTTTCTAATGTTGAGTTAAATAGTTGATTAAGCATGAGTTGAAGCAATAGGCAGAAGGATGCTGAAGATGAACAAGTCGCTTTGTTCGAAAGTAGCTACTCCATCTAGCGCTGTCTTCAATTTTTTCCAAATTTCTCTTACATTGCATAAAGTATTATCTTTTCTAGTATTAGAAAATTATACATGATCTCGAACCGAACTATAAATAACTAATTATTATTACAACACAAGATCGACAATACATAAAAACTAAAATATGTTGTTAACTTACATAATGGCACCAGTAAGCCGAACTCTCTCATGAAACACATAGACGACAGCGGCTACATGACTACAGCCTGTCAAAAATAAAATACACACGTTTATATGAAAACGATTATTTTGACACCAACACAGCTACACGACTACATGACCACTTTTGCTGCTGTAGTTAACTTAGGCTAATTTTTATTTTTGTTGGCTACAAAATAAAAATAGTGTTGACAATATAACAAAATATGTAAAAGATATTAGTGCCATGAAATATTTTATTTTGTTGAAAAAATTAATCGCAAAATGAAATGCTACAATAATTCTATTAATAAGTAAATTTATTAATTTATTTTTACGTTATAATAATGCATTATAAATAAGTAATATATTTAAGACAATTTTATATAGAATCATACAAGTTTTTCTATTTTAATAAAGTAAAAAAAAAATATAATTGGCACTACTGAAATAAAAATGCTTTTGTATAAAAACAGCTGCTTATATTGTTGTTATATGTTGCTGCCGTTTTCAAAAAAATTAAGTAGTTGACTACACGACTACAATTGCACCAGCAGCATTTGTAGTCGTGTGTTCGTGTAGCCTCTGTCGTCAATGTGTTTCATGCATAAGTAACAATTTCATTTAGTCTTATAAAAGCATTTGAACAGAGGAGGTATACGTCGCATTGTTTTGTGAAATCTTACACTGTTTTTTAATAACTAGGTACCAGTGATGCCAGGAGATTTTTACAGAAATCTCTACGCTAATGAAAAAAATCCCTTTTTTTTTTTCCTACACCCAATTTTTTTTCTCTACATACACTACTTTTTTCAATTTTAAAAAAAAAAATTTATTTTTAATTTGTTAATTTTCAATTTCAATAATGCAAAAATAACATAAAAACGAAGAAAAATATCATAAAAAATTAGATAAGAATATCATTAGAATTACATAAAAACAACATAAAAAACCAACAGATATTATAAAAAAAATATTTTTACTATTCTGTATAATTCATCCTTTATATGGCTAGATGTGCATTTAAAATTTACACAATTAATTAAAATGGCTTGCAAATGGGATCTTATAACGTAAACAGAATTTTGGTTGTTGGTTTTAAAAGATATTTTTTTTAAGACATTGGTTATTAGCATGTATACTTAGATTTGATTTATCGCAATTAAATATTTTTTCACAAGCCTTGCATCTGTATTTAAAGTCGTCATCTTTGACCTGTTCCATCCCATTAGCTTCTCGTCTCTCAACTAACTTGAGTAAAACTTTTTTCTATATTTCTTTGATGTGTCTTCAGCATCATCGAAAAACGAATCGGACATTTTTCTAAAATCAATTATGTTTACATTTATAATATTTTAATGTTCTTTTTATTTACAAACTTACTTAATAAAATCGAAGAGATCTACAAAGATGGCGTACTTAAAAAAAAATGCACAAAACAAGTAAACTGCACAAAAGTGTTTTTAACTTGTCATTCTTATTAAAGAAGCCACGTATTTACTTTCTCCATATTATAGAGTTATTACCAGATTTAAACAAGTAAGAGTGTTAAATTCGGCTGTGCCGAATCTTTGATACCCACCACCTCGGTTTGAGTCTTGATAATAAATGTAAATGAAAAAGTAAACAATTTGTTAAACTTAATACCAAATTATTTCAGCAAATTCTTTGGGTTGGTTTTCTTCTTTTCTATTATTTCGGAGTTATTTCGGTGTTTGCTTTTTGGTCATCGTGGTTGCTGATCGGCATGCATTTTGGTTATACACCTATATGCATGCGTTTCCGGTTATATGACATAACTTCTCGTTTAATTTAGTTTTTGCTAATTAAATAGCTCGCCCTAACCTCCATTGCAAAGGTAATGGTTGTGTAGAGTGGCTATATGCATTAAATCGTGCTAATTGGAGATGGCTGTATAGTTTCTTTTAACTGGTCAAATATTTCTTCATTGTGGCCATATAGGTCGGATGGAGTAACAAAATAATAACCAAAAAAAAAAAGCTCTCTCAACTTTTTTTTTAAAATATTGCCATATTTTGAAAACATAGAGAATAAATTTATAATAATAAATAATCAAATTAGGGATGAAAAAACGCAAAAAACGAAAAGTCCCAAACATTTTAAATAAAATAATTTAATGTTATCTTTATTTTCTGAAAAACTTCAAATTTTCATCCAAAAAAAATTGTGAAAATTTATATATAAAAAATAACATTCTCATAAAATTACGTTTACTTATGTAACAATTTTTATGTTAGCAATTCTTAAATATCATTTGAGGTTTTCTTAAATTCATTGAATTTAAATTAATATCGACAAATCTGTTTTTCTATTTATTTAAATTGTAAAGGAGTGGCATCTCTGTCAAAATAAGCGAAAAACACAAAGAATAGAAAAAAACAAATTACTTCGTGTTTGACAGGATGATTTTATGTTTATGTTTAATATCTTTATTTTTTTTTACTAATATTTCTGTTTATTTATTTGAAAATGAAATAATGAATTGAATATGCTATTTAATTTTTTTATTTATATAAAAAAGTTTTTTAATTAAAGCAAAATATTTTCACTATTTCATGATTTTTATTTATGTATGACGACATTTCAACCTAAAAATTTAAGTTTTTATCGATTGGATAAACAACACAAATTTTGCAATTTTCTTTTTTTTTACAATTCGACTATCGTTAAAAGAAGTTACTGAATCGCGGTACTGAAAAGTTATTAATATCTCCTGAATGGCAATATTTTTTTCAAATGTAAACATTTTTAAAGATATTTCTAAATTTAAAATTATTATTTCCGACGTTTTGATATGATTTTCTGAAACTCAATTAATATTTTCTAATTTATAATTGGAAATTTTATTTTCAGTTTTTATTATAATTGATATTTTCTTAAATTTGAATGGAAAATTTAAAAAGTGAAATTTTGTATTTATGTGAATAATAATGCTTTATTAATTATAAACAATTTTTAAAAATTAGATGTAATCGCAATCAGATATTTTATAGGTAAAGCAGAATAATAATTCTATATAACTATGTAGAACTGTTTTGTAAGCAAAAAACTCATTGACGAACTCGGTAACTCTATTTTGTAAAGACAACAAAAAGTTAACCCCCAATCTTCATCACACTGAAATTGTAAAATCGTTGTGTACGTATTATCAACGAAAAATTGTTCGAATTAGTCGAATCCATCGCCATTAAATTTTATGCTCAAACATCTGACTGCAATCTCATTTTTAAAATGTTGTCGAAGCGTAAACTTGAAAAAATTTGTATACTTCTCTCTCTTATTTTATTTTAAGTAGAGTTACCAAGTTTATTATACAGGCACATGTTTGAGGGAAAATGTTTACATTTATTATTATTAGTATTATTTTAATAATAGTTAATAATATTTATGCTCTATAATTAACAAACTTGCGTTTTTGTATGCGCATTTCAAAAAATAAATCATTATAATAGATTTAACAAGTTAAAACTTTAATTACAATTTTACAGAATCCAGTAAATTTGCATTAAATTTATAACAGGGTAACATTAATCATCGTTAGTGTCTGCCACTATTCGCACGAAAAATTTGGTGCCATTAGTGTGACCACTGCGGAAAATGTGTGTGTATTAGTAAAAAAAAATGTGAGTGTATTGAGTTTTTCTAACTTGCAGTGTGATGTGAGATTGGTGGGTAATATGCCAAACTTATGTTCATATTTGTAAAAGAATAATGAAAAAACGTATGAAATAAAAGACCAACCCGTGTATACTCTTAACATTGTTCTGTATGATATCTAGTTGAAAATATTAACATTCATGTTAAAATAGAAATAACTATTGCAAAGCTAATTAGAACAAACAAAAATTATGGCGGCATCTACTGTGGAATAGTCACGCTGAGCAAAATGAAGTGACACTCTGTTAATACAAAAGAAATGTATTTTCCCCACAACAAAATACTGCAGAATTTTATGTAAATAAAATAACCGATTTATTTCTAACATGCAGTTACTATGAATATACATACATACATATATATAATATATGTACATTATTTGTATTATTTAATATGTGTATGTATGTATATTTAAATATTACACACAAAAAATACAACATCAAACGTTATTTTTGTGTTTTTCTCTTTAAATAAATTAATACATAAATTTTTTTGCTAAATTTACATTTGGGTAATTCACAACAGGTGTTGTATATTGTATGTTGTATTGAAATACACAATACAATCATTTGTTGTGAACACTCAGTTGTATTTTCATATTGTAAAACGCTTTCTTTAGTAATTTTCGATCCAACGAGGAAAGATCGCTTCGTCGCTTCTGCTATTTTGTATAAGAGAAAACACTTGCCAGTGTTTGCTTTTTGGTCGTGAGATATACCCTGGAGTTTTAGTTACGTACCTCTTGCATTTTAATTTATAATGAAAAAAAAAATGTTAAATGTTTTGGTTGGTACTGAAAGAGAAAATACATACTAAAAATATAAACATTAATTTTTATATAAATAAACTTATCGATGTATTTGCGTTATTTGCATTATTTGCCATATTTTATTTTATAATTATTTATGCTGATAATATTCTATGTATTTGTTTTTTCTTTTTCATAAAAACTGGCATTCACTTGGAACTGATATGTTATGATACAATATACAACATTTACTAAACATAGCAAATGAAGTTGGATCGTGTATCAGATTTTTCAGTGAAAATTACCAACAACAATTTTACACTATTGTAAAGTGATACACGATACAAGAGATACAACGATACATTACCCATTGTGAATTGCCCAATTGTTTTTTTTATTAACAACTAGGTATTTTAGCATTATTTGCTTTAGATGTTGGTGAATTTTTACTCCCTTTATATTAACTCGTAGTGTCTGCTTGTCGAAAAAATTTTGGATCGATTTTAACCACTTTTCCGTGACCCAATCGATCTGAAATTTTGCAGGCAGGCTTGTGGCAATGACAGAAATGATCTAACATATTTTTTTTAGTGATGCCAAAACAATGGAAACTTTTAAATTTTTCTACCAGAGTTGATAAAAAATGTACAAAGGGTTTGTTTTTGTTATATTCTTACCATAACGACCACAAAAACAACAAGTCCAGCTATGAAAACAATGCAACATTTAGAATAACAACAAGAACAATATAGAAATATCATCTTTTTCATTTTTTTTTTTTTATTTTTTCAGAGATTTCCCTGGACCTGTTCCACCGATTTTAATGATTTTTGAAGTAGAAATCTTTCCATGAATTTGGTGAATCATTCTCACTAAAAATGATCACTGTAGCTGCACTATTGAGGGCGTGATCGTGACAAGAACAACATAGAAAATTATTTTTTTTTCAAGACTTTTTTAGTTCTTCATTCAAATCTCGGGCCCTAATCGATCGATTTGGACGATTTTAAATAGCAAACTTCTCAGGATGTTAGTGAATCATTTTTATGTCAACGAGTACCCTAGCTGCCGGATTGATGCCGTCATCGTGATTTCCACAGACGGACAGACGGACATCGCTATATCAACTCCGGTTGTTATAAGGATCACAAATATATAAACTTTATGGGGTCCAAAATTTTTTTTCTAATTATTACAAACGGAATGACAAACTTATATATACCCTCTGCACACTGGAGTGGAGGGTATAACAACTCTACAACAGCAACAATGACAGTCATATGTTTTTCAAATAGAAAAAAACTGTTTATGTGTTAGTTTCGGTCATTCCCCAGTATGCATTGAAATATTATTTCTCCAATGTTGGAGAAAAGTTAAGTTCTTAAATTGATGTCAAATGTAATTCTCAACTTGGGTTGAACAATTTTTTTCCTTGTTTGCTTTCAACTTGACATCAAGTTGAGAATTAACATTTTTTCCAATCTTTGAGAAACATTTTTACTCTCAATTGGATATCCAACACTTTTCTCCACTTGAGACCAAACATTTTTTCAACTTGAATACGATTTGTGTTAAGTCTGAGATATTATTTAAATATGTCATAAATAATAAATTAAATTAAAAAATGCCAAAAAAGTACAAATAAATCATTGATATATTTTTAATTATTTTTGCTTTTTGTCGAATTTTTCAAAAAATGTACAACTAATTAATTCATTTATTTTTAATTCTAGATTTTAAAAAATGTACATAATATGTACATTTAATGTTAAATATGTACATAGTAATGTTAAATATATAATGAAATTAAATTGAAACATTAAAAAAAGTACATTGTTTTCATTTCTAAAATTAGTATAATATTTTTTAATATGGCAATTCCGTACCTTCCATTTGATACCGATTGGAAATATTTCTTTGCTATCAAGTTGAGAATCACAAATTTCTCAATTTGATAACTATGAAAATCGCCATATAAAAAATGTGCCTTTTAAGTTGAGAAGACTATATTCGAACTATTGAGGGCATTTGAGAATTAACGTTGGAGATTTGAGAAATGTATTTGATCTCAAATGCACCTCAAGTTGATAGCAAACAAAAATGTTTATTGGGACATTTATTGTAGGGTCGTTTGCACACACACAAAAAATAGAAAATAAATTGTCAATAAGCAAAGCAAGTGACTTCGAAATTCGATGATGCCAGTTAATCATTTTTTGTTCACGCGGAATTTATAATTGGAGGAATTTTTTTCTCGAGAAATGTATTTTCCGTGAGAAAGAAATTCCTTGAGAATATTCATAATTGGGATGAATAACTTTTAATTGGAACTTTTTAGTCGGAATAAATCATAATTCTAGTTAGATATTGGTTAATATTTAATTAGAAAAAATATTGTGGTGGCATCTACGCAATTATTGAGGCAGTCACGGAAAAATTAAATGCAAGTCTGTTTTTTTTAATATAACAAAAATGGATTTTCCCTTTAACAAAATATGGCAGAATTCTTTATAAATGAAATGCAAAATGGAAAATCAATTTTGTGCTAATTCTTAACAAAATTAATAAAATATATATATGTATGATTATATTTATTAATATTTGTAATTTTATTTGACACAATTTCACACACAGTTTTACAGATCAACTGTTTTAATTAGAAAAAATATTGTGGTGGCATCTACGCAATTATTGAGGCAGTCACGGAAAAATTAAATGCAAGTCTGTTTTTTTTAATATAACAAAAATGGATTTTCCCTTTAACAAAATATGGCAGAATTCTTTAAAAATGAAATGCAAAATGGAAAATCAATTTTGTGCTAATTCTTAACAAAATTAATAAAATATATATATATATGTATTATTATATTTATTAATATTTGTAATTTTATTTGACACAATTTCACACACAGTTTTACAGATCAACTGTTTTCAACTGATTTAGAAGTTTTCTGTTTTTGAAACAGTAGTGCCAATTTGTAACATTTTGTGATGTAATGAAAATCGCAGAATAATAAGTTAATACACAATAAAAAATATTAAATTTTTAAGTTTTATATACATATTGCAATAAAAAAAACTTTGGTAAATTTACATTGAAGATGGTCAGAAATGAATGAGAAAAAATATATAGACATTTTAGAAAAGCACATTTAATGTTAAACTTTATGCACAAAATATATGGGTTTTTGTTGTTTCGAATTTAACTGTGGCTCTAAGTGAAAAGTTTTAGACCGATCGTATATTACATCTTGAGGATCCTCACCTAATATTTTCAAATATTTTAAATTCTTTTTAACTCATTTAACCTCATTACGAAAATAGTAAAACAGTAAATATGGAAAATCCACGCACCTCAAAAAATTGTTTTCTATGAAATAAATTAAAGACATTTCATATTATACAATTTTCTTTCAAAATTGTATCAATTATTGCAAATTTGAAATTTGACATATAGTATTTGTACATATATTTGTATAGATTTAGCAGTATGAAAAGAACTATTATTTCTTTATTTAGAATATATGTAAGTATTGCTCGCAAAAAAATGCAACATCATGAATGAAACCACATAGACGACTGCTGGTAGCAGCATTTGTAGTCGTATAGTCAGCTACTTGATTTTTCTGAATACGACAGCAACATATAATACAAATGCATTTTTATTTAAATATACAATTACTTTTACTTATTTAAAATGCATTAGTACAACGTAAAAATAAATAAATTAGTTTAACGCCTTTTGATTATTAATGGAATTATAGCCTTTCATTTTGCGATTTTTTTTTTTAAACAAAATAAAATATTTCATAGCACTAACTTCTTTTACATATTTTGTTATATTGTCAACACTATTTTTGTTTTGTAGCCAACAAAACACACTTGCAGTTTTTTTTTTCTATTTGAAGAACATATGACTGCCATTGTTGATGTTGTAGAGTTGTTTTTTTTTTTTTTTTGATTTTGTTTCGTTAACTCTTTTGTATTAAAGCACCTCCAATATATGTATCCATTTTAGTTTGCAAATTCAGTATATTTATAATTTATTACTTACAGCAAAAAATAATAGAAACAATTTTATCAGTTATGCTTACGAAACTATATAAATAGACTTGAAGTTGGCTGCAAAAGCAGTAGCCTGTGTAAAGAACAAGTTAGCGACATGTAACTGTTACGTAACGTGTCAGCCTTTTTTTCACATGAAAAGTATTGGGACGTTCCGGTTACGTTCGGTAACTGTTTTAAATGATTTTCATGTAAAAAAAAAACAACTGACTCGTTACGGTTGCGGTTAGAAAACATTGACCTTTTATATGTATTATAATGCTATGAATGCATTTATCTTTATTTTATTTTATTTATATATTCTTTTTTTTTGTATTGTATATTATTTTTTTTTTATTATTATTACTATTTCATTTAATTATTTTTTTCTTTAAATAAATTAATACATAAAAATTTGTTGCTTAAATTATTGGTGAACTTTTACTCCCTTTATTTACTGCCTTTATATTAACTGGTAGTGTCTGCTTGTCGACAAAATTTTGGATCGATTTTTAGCCCCTTTCCCGTGAGCCAATCGATCTGAAATTTTGCATGCAGGCTCGTGGCAATGACAGAAATGATCTAACAAATTTTTTTAGTGATGCCAAAACAATGGAAACTTTTAAAATTTTCTACCAGAGTTCACAAAAAAATGTACAAAGGGTTTGTTTTTATTATATTATTACCACAACGACCACAAAACCAACAAGTCCAGCTATGACAACAATGCAACATTTAGAATAACAACAAGAACAATATAGAAATATCATGTTTTTAATTTTTTTTTTTAATTTTTCATAGATTTACCTGGACCTTTTCCACCGAGTTTAATGATTTTTTAAATAGAAATCTTCCCATTAATTTGATGAATCATTCTCACTAAAAATGATCACTATGGCTGCACTATTGAGGGCGTGTTCATGACAAGAACAACATAGAAAGTTATATTTTTTCAAGACTTTTTTTAGTTCTTCATTCAAATCTCGGGCCCTAATCGACCGATTTGGACGATTTTAAATAGCAAACTTTTCAGGATGTTAATGAATCATTTTTTATGCCAACGAGCACCCTAGCTGCCCGATTAATGCCGTCATCGTGATTTCCACAGACGGACATCGCTATATCAACTCCGGTTGTTATAAGGATCACAAATATATATATTTTATGGACCAAATTTTTTTTTCTAATTATTACAAACGGAATGACAAACTTATATATACCCTCTGCACACTGGAGTGGAGGGTATAAAAAAAGATATATATTTTTAATTTTAAAGTTTAAAATTGAAATATATATAATATTAAGTTGTTAAAAAAAAATTTGCAAAAAATCCCTACAATTCGACAAAAGTAAGAAATCTTTTGCATTAAACACATAGACGCAAATTCATTTATCGATGCGTTACAAATGGAATGACAAACTGATGTAATAAGATCGGAAAAATAAAACTGATTAACGCTAGTGCTTTTAAAATATAAGACATGGACAAGTATTCCGAAAAAGATCCGAAATTTAAAAATATATTTTGTTTACTATTTTCTATTGACTTTAAAATTGTTAAACGTAAATGCTGAAAATTCAGAGTATTTGTTGTAATAAATTACCAAATTGATCAAATTGTTTACATTTTCATATATTTTATTTACATTTGTTACAAATAGTGCAAGAAAACCTAGGTGGAGGGTATCAAAGATTCGGCATAGCCGAATTTAACACTCCTACTTGTTTATAATAGGTTTTACAATCATATCTTTATATAAAACAGAATTTGTTATGGGAATTTTAACAATATACAAAAGGTTTGTATCATTACTTAAAACATTAATAGTTGCCAATTCTAATGCCTCTTCAATATTACTGAATGGCATATTTTCTTCTTTTAATTGGTTCATCGTTAATATCATATCTTTTTTATTCAACAAAAATGAGTTTATTACATTAATTTTTGCCCATTGTATGGCATATTTAATATTTATAATTCCTTCTTTAGCTAATCTTATTTTATTTCTTATTATTTCAATATTTTCATCTATAATATAATTATCTTTCCGTATTGCATTTGAAAATTTATTTATTAATTTAGTAATATTATTCAATTGATTGGCAAAATCTGTATTTATTACTACCTGTTTATTATTATTGCTGATTATCTCGCCTAATGTCTTATCAATCAACTCAGCATCGTCATGATCAGGCGATCCGCCAATAAATTTCCAAATTTTGCCTATAACATTGATGGATCTAATTTGTCTCCCTGGTGTCACATTTTTAAGAGTATCCAGCAGATCCATAGCCTGGTGTAACTCGTAATACATTGTCGGGTAAAGTGAATTCGTTTTAGGTATGTAATTATCCACGTAATGTTTTGTCCTCTGTAAAATGTCATCATAAGAGCTAAGATTTATTGGGTGTATAAACTTGAATGTCCCGTCCTGAATTTTCCCGTATCCGTTACCCATGGTCACCACATATGAGTCCGTGTAATTAAGTATCTGTACTTCCGCCCTCAGCATTGGCAAAGCCAACCTAAACAAGTAGGAGTGTAAAATTCGGCTATGCCGAATCTTTGATGCCCTCCACCTAGGTTTTCTTGCACTATTTGTAACTAATTTAGATAAAATATTTGAAAATGGAAACAATTTGGTCAATTTAGTAATTTATTACAACAAATACTCTGAATTTTCAGCATTTACGTTTAACAATTTTAAAGTCAATAGAAGATATTAAACAAAATATATTTTTAAATTTCGGATCTTTTTCGGAATACTTGACCATGTCTTATATTTTAAAAGCACTAGCGTTAATCAGTTTTATTTTTTCGATCTTATTATGACATTCCATTTGTAACGCATCGATAAATGGATTTGCATCTATGTGTTTAATGCAAAAGATTTCTTACTTTTTGTCGAATTGTAGGGATTTTTTGAAAATTTTTTTTAACAACTTAATATTATATACGTTTCAATTTTAAAATTTAAAATTAAAAATATCTATCTTTTTTAAATCTGGTAATAACTCTACAATATGGAGATAGTAAATACGTGGCTTCTTTAATAAGAATGACAAGTAAAAAATACTTTTGTGCAGTTTAAGGTGCTATTACATGATGTGTTTTTTCCATATGTACTGTCAAATTTTCCCACAACAAAAGTTGTACACATCGTGTGATACATATGAAACATTGTTTATGTACAATACATGAGGAAAGTCACAAGTACATTTTTCAATTAGAACAGGTTCTATTTTTGCATGGCAAACATATGAAAATACAACACTGCTTGTGGCGAAAGAAAAACAGAGTAAATTTTAAAGATTAATATTGAAAGAAAAATAAATTGTGTAGTATTAATTAACAATTAAAAAATATATAACTTTTTTTTTAACAATAAATTTTTTTAAATTCACAAATTAAATCAGCTGTTGTTTACATTTAGAGGTTATGTCATACGGAAATACATATGCACGTGTGATAGCAAAAATTATGAATCGTATGTAAAAGACAATTTTGACAGACATGAGGAATTTCATATGGATAAAAAAAGTGACAGTACATATGTAAAAAACATTTCGTGTAATAGCACCTTTACTTGTTTTGTGCATTTTTTTTTTGATACATACATAAGTACGCCATCTTTGTAGATCTCTTCAATTATATTAAAGGTGCTATTACATGATGTTTTTTACATATGTACTGTCAAATTTTCCCACAACAAAAGTTGTACACATCGTGTGATATATGAAACATTGTTTATGTACAATACATGAAGAAAGTCACATGTACATTTTTCAATTAGAACAGGTTTAATTTTTGCATGACAAACATGAAAAAACAACACTGCTTATGGCGAAAGAAAAAAAGAGTAAATTTTAAAGATTAATATTGAAAGAAAAATAAATTGTTTAGTATTAACAATTAAAAAATATATAACTTTTTTTTAACAATAAATTTTTGTAAATTCACAAATTAAATCAGCTGTCGTTTACACTTAGAGGTTATGTCATACGGAAATACATATGCACGTGTGATATCAAAAATTATGAATCGTATGTAAAAGACAATTTTGACAGACATGAGGAATTTCATATGGATAAAAAAAATTTTCCAACAACAAAAGTTGTACACATCGTGTGATACATATGAAACATTGTTTATGTACAATACATGAGGAAAGTCACATGTACATTTTTCAATTAGAACAGGTTCTATTTTTGAATGACAAATATATGAAAATACAACACTGTTTGTGGCGAAAGAAAAACAGAGTAAATTTTAAAGATTAATATTGAAAGAAAAAAATTGTTTAGTATTATTTAACAATAAAAGAATATATAACCTTTTTTTTAACAATAAATTTTTTTAAATTCACAAATTAAATCAGCTGTTGTTTACACTTAGAGGTTATGTCATACGGAAATACATATGCACGTGTGATATCAAAAATTATGAATCATATGTAAAAGACAATTTTGACAGACATGAGGAATTTCATATGGATAAAAAAAGTGACAGTACATATGTAAAAAACATTTCGTGTAATAGCACCTTTACTTGTTTTGTGCATTTTTTTTGATACATACATAAGTACGCCATCTTTGTAGATCTCTTCAATTATATTAAAGGTGCTATTACATGATGTTTTTTTTACATATGTACTGTCAAATTTTCCCACAACAAAAGTTGTACACATCGTGTGATATATGAAACATTGTTTATGTACAATACATGAAGAAAGTCACATGTACATTTTTTAATTAGAACAGGTTTTATTTTTGCATGACAAACATGAAAAAACAACACTGCTTATGGCGAAAGAAAAAAAGAGTAAATTTTAAAGATTAATATTGAAAGAAAAATAAATTGTTTAGTATTAACAATTAAAAAATATATAACCTTTTTTTTAACAATAAATTTTTGTAAATTCACAAATTAAATCAGCTGTTGTTTACACTTAGAGGTTATGTCATACGGAAATACATATGCACGTGTGATATCAAAAATTATGAATCGTATGTAAAAGACAATTTTGACAGACATGAGGAATTTCATATGGATAAAAAAAATTTTCCAACAACAAAAGTTGTACACATCGTGTGATACATATGAAACATTGTTTATGTACAATACATGAGGAAAGTCACTTGTACATTTTTCAATTAGAACAGGTTCTATTTTTGAATGACAAATATATGAAAATACAACACTGTTTGTGGCGAAAGAAAAACAGAGTAAATTTTAAAGATTAATATTGAAAGAAAAAAATTGTTTAGTATTATTTAACAATAAAAGAATATATAACCTTTTTTTTAACAATAAATTTTTTTAAATTCACAAATTAAATCAGCTGTTGTTTACATTTAGAGGTTATGTCATACGGAAATGCATATGCACGTGTGATAGCAAAAATTATGTATCGTATGTAAAAGAAAATTTTGACAGACATGAGGAATTTTATATGGATAAAAAAAAGTGACAGTACATATGTAAAAAACATTTCGTGTAATAGCACCTTTACTTGTTTTGTGCATTTTTTTTTTGATACATACATAAGTACGCCATCTTTGTAGATCTCTTCAATTATATTAAAGGTGCTATTACATGATGTTTTTTACATATGTACTGTCAAATTTTCCCACAACAAAAGTTGTACACATCGTGTGATATATGAAACATTGTTTATGTACAATACATGAAGAAAGTCACATGTACATTTTTCAATTAGAACAGGTTTAATTTTTGCATGACAAACATGAAAAAACAACACTGCTTATGGCGAAAGAAAAAAAGAGTAAATTTTAAAGATTAATATTGAAAGAAAAATAAATTGTTTAGTATTAACAATTAAAAAATATATAACTTTTTTTTAACAATAAATTTTTGTAAATTCACAAATTAAATCAGCTGTCGTTTACACTTAGAGGTTATGTCATACGGAAATACATATGCACGTGTGATATCAAAAATTATGAATCGTATGTAAAAGACAATTTTGACAGACATGAGGAATTTCATATGGATAAAAAAAATTTTCCAACAACAAAAGTTGTACACATCGTGTGATACATATGAAACATTGTTTATGTACAATACATGAGGAAAGTCACATGTACATTTTTCAATTAGAACAGGTTCTATTTTTGAATGACAAATATATGAAAATACAACACTGTTTGTGGCGAAAGAAAAACAGAGTAAATTTTAAAGATTAATATTGAAAGAAAAAAATTGTTTAGTATTATTTAACAATAAAAGAATATATAACCTTTTTTTTAACAATAAATTTTTTTAAATTCACAAATTAAATCAGCTGTTGTTTACACTTAGAGGTTATGTCATACGGAAATACATATGCACGTGTGATATCAAAAATTATGAATCATATGTAAAAGACAATTTTGACAGACATGAGGAATTTCATATGGATAAAAAAAGTGACAGTACATATGTAAAAAACATTTCGTGTAATAGCACCTTTACTTGTTTTGTGCATTTTTTTTGATACATACATAAGTACGCCATCTTTGTAGATCTCTTCAATTATATTAAAGGTGCTATTACATGATGTTTTTTTTACATATGTACTGTCAAATTTTCCCACAACAAAAGTTGTACACATCGTGTGATATATGAAACATTGTTTATGTACAATACATGAAGAAAGTCACATGTACATTTTTTAATTAGAACAGGTTTTATTTTTGCATGACAAACATGAAAAAACAACACTGCTTATGGCGAAAGAAAAAAAGAGTAAATTTTAAAGATTAATATTGAAAGAAAAATAAATTGTTTAGTATTAACAATTAAAAAATATATAACCTTTTTTTTAACAATAAATTTTTGTAAATTCACAAATTAAATCAGCTGTTGTTTACACTTAGAGGTTATGTCATACGGAAATACATATGCACGTGTGATATCAAAAATTATGAATCGTATGTAAAAGACAATTTTGACAGACATGAGGAATTTCATATGGATAAAAAAAATTTTCCAACAACAAAAGTTGTACACATCGTGTGATACATATGAAACATTGTTTATGTACAATACATGAGGAAAGTCACTTGTACATTTTTCAATTAGAACAGGTTCTATTTTTGAATGACAAATATATGAAAATACAACACTGTTTGTGGCGAAAGAAAAACAGAGTAAATTTTAAAGATTAATATTGAAAGAAAAAAATTGTTTAGTATTATTTAACAATAAAAGAATATATAACCTTTTTTTTAACAATAAATTTTTTTAAATTCACAAATTAAATCAGCTGTTGTTTACATTTAGAGGTTATGTCATACGGAAATGCATATGCACGTGTGATAGCAAAAATTATGTATCGTATGTAAAAGAAAATTTTGACAGACATGAGGAATTTTATATGGATAAAAAAAAGTGACAGTACATATGTAAAAAACATTTCGTGTAATAGCACCTTAAGTAAGTTTGTAAATAAAAAGAATATTAAAATATTATAAATGTAAACATAATTGATTTTAGAAAAATGTCCGATTCGTTTTTCGATGATGCTGAAAACACATCAAAGAAATACAGAAAACAAAGGTTTTACTCAAGTTAGTTGAGAGACGAGAAGCTAATGGGATAGAACAGGTCAAAGATGACGACTTTAAATACAGATGCAAGGCTTGTGAAAAAATATTAAATTGCGATAAATCAGATCTAAGTATACATGCTAATAACCAATGTCTTAAAAAAATATCTTTTAAAACCAACAACCAAAATTCTGTTTACGTTATAAGATCCCATTTGCAAGCCATTTTAATTAATTGTGTAAATTTTAAATGCATATAAAAGATGAATTATACAGAATAGTAAAAATATTTTTTTTATAATATCTGTTGATTTGTTTAAATTGTTTTTATGTAATTCTAATGATATTCTTATCTTATTTTTTATGATATTTTTTTCGTTTTTATGTTATTTTTGCATTATTGAAATTGAAAATTAACAAATTAAAAATAATTTTTTTTTTTGAAAAATTGAAAAAAGTAGTGTAGGAAAAATGTAGAGAGAAAAAAGTGGGTGTAGGGAAAAAAAAGGGATTTTTTTCATTACCGTAGAGATTTCTGTAAAAATCTCCTGGCATCACTGGTACCTATTAAAAAACAATGTAAGATTTCACAAAACAATGCGACGTATATCTGCTTTGTTCAAAAGCTTTCATAAGAATAAAGCTGCGTTCACACTACGTGTTTTGCTCGTGTTTTTCGTATTTTTTTAACACGTGTAATTTGTACACATAGTGTGAACCCTTTCAAATATTGTTTATGTACAACACATTTTGCAAGACATATGTAAATTTTTCAATTAGAGCAGGTTCTATTTTGGCAAGATAAACATATGAAAATACAACACTGTTTGTGGCGAAAGAAAAACAGAGTAAATTATAAAGATTAATATTGAGAGAAAAATAAATTGTTTAATATTAATTAACAATTAAAAAATATATAAAATATATAACTTTATTTTTAACAATGATTTTTTGTAAATTCACAAATTAAATCAGCTGTTGTTTACATTTAGAGGTTATGTCATACGGAAATACATATGCACGTTTGAACGCAAAAATTATGAATCGTATGTAAAACGGCAATTTTGACACACACACGGAATTACGTATGGATCGTAAAACTGAATTTACACATGGAAAATACACATATTGTAAACACACCTTAAATGAAATTGTTACTTATGCATGAAACACATAGACGACAGAGGCTACACAAACACACGGATACAAATGCTACTGGCTACAATTGTAGAAGTGTAGTCAACTACTTATTTTTTTTGAAAATGACAGCAACATATAACAACAATATAAACAGCTGTTTTTATACAAAATCATTTTTATTTCAGTAGTGCCAATTATATTTTTTTTTTTAACTTTATTAAAATAGAAAAACATGTATGATTCTATATAAAATTGTCTTAAATATATTACTTATTTATAATGCATTATTATAACGTAAAAATAAATAAATTTACTTATTAATAGAATTATTGTAGCATTTCATTTTGCGATTAATTTTTTCAACAAAATAAAATATTTCATAGCACTAATATCTTTTACATATTTTGTTATATTGTCAACACTATTTTTATTTTGTAGCCAACAAAAACAGAAATTAGCCTAAGTTGACTACAGCAGCAAAAGTGGTCATGTAGTCGTGTAGCTGTGTTGGTGTCAAAATAATCGTTTTCATATAAACGTGTGTATTTTATTTTTGACAGGCTGTAGTCGTGTAGCCGCTGTCGTCTATGTGTTTCATGAGAGAGTTCGGCTAACTGGTGCCATTATGTATATGTGTGTGTAAACAAAAATATACGATATCCCAGTAATCATTTCGAAGATTGTTTTAACAAAAATCATCTTACTGTGTCTTCTTCGAGCACTTTTGATGATTAAAAACTGATTAATCACATGCGGTATTAGAAAAAGATTAAGAAATGATTTTTGCTTAAGCTTAAAAAGTGATTTATAGAAAAATGACATTAAATATGACTCAAAAATAAGTCGAAATTAATCAGAAAATTGGATAAAAAGGTTCTCAAGATGAGTCGGGGGTAAGGTAATATTTCCTCCCCACAAAAGAATATTTTGGGATCAGCAAAAGAGCGCATTTATGACTGTTTTAATAGCACAGAGGAGTCAAAAAAGACTCCACATGATCACTTATTGCATAAATTGTTTACTGGGATTTTATTCACTATCTGTAGAAACAGTTTTTTAAGTAAAACAAATCTGCACACAATTTCAATTCTATTTCGTTCACAATGATACGATCACTTTGTTTACTAGCTAGTAGTAAAATAAGAAAATAGTATTATAATACAGCGTAATGATGAATTGTACTTCTCAATTAGTTTATTTGTAATGTGCCATAAGAATTTCGGTTTGTGCTAAGAAATGAATGAATATATGCTTCCCAGGGCGAAGCTTAATCATTGCACTTTGATTGAGTTGAGCCCGCGACTATTCCTGATGTGGATAGCTCGTGCCTACAATTTTTGGTAGTTGGGAATGGCGTTTGTGCAAAGGGAAGCATGAACACTTGTTTCCCAGAACGAGGCCTAATCATTGCACTTTGATTGAGCTGAGCTCCGCGATTATTCCTAATGCGGAATAAATCGTGCATTAAATTCTCGGTAGTCCGGGAATGGCGTTTGCCTGCGCCAAACATTAAATAATAAATTTTAAAAATGTATTATAATTAAATATTATTGACATTTATTATCATCTGAGAAAAAAAATTTTTTTTAACACCAATTTTTAACAGGGTAGAATTTGATGGTTTCAATACTACTTTTGAATGCAAGTATGTACTAAAAGTAGAACCCTTAAAATCATACTATTTTTTGCAACCCTAAAAATTGCAATATTTTGTATAAATAAAATAATTTATATTTTATTATTTTTAATATGCGCTTATTATCGAAATACATATACAGAATATATGGATGTTATTTATAGTATTTTGATATTTGCAACAGTAGTCTGTATGTATCAATTTGTAATATTTTGTGATCTTATAAAAATCGCAGAATATTGATATTGATTTTATATAGTTTCTTTTATTAGTTAATTAACTTAAATATTACACCATAAAATGTTGATATTGGTGAATTTTTATATTACTACCACAACGACCATAAAAACAACAAGTACAGCTGTGACAAAATACAAAATTTAGAATAACAATATAGGAAAACATCATATTTTTTTACCTTTTCAGTGATTTCTCGGCACCTATGAAACCTATTGTCACGATTTAAAAAACAGAAACCTTCTCGTGATGTTGGTGTATCATTCTCACTAACCCTAGCTGTCCTATTGAGAACGTTATCGTGACAAGAACAACATAGTCAAATCATATTTTTTCAAGACTTTTTTTACTCCATCGTTCAATTCTCGGGACCAGATAAACCGATTTAGACGATTTTAAATAGAAAACTTTTCAGGATGTTACTGAATTATTTTTTATACCAACGATCAACCTAGTTGCCCGATTGAAGCCGTCATCGTGATTTCCACAGACGGACAGACGGACAGCCGGACAGACGGACAGACGGACATCGCTATATCAACTCCGCTTGTTATAAGGATCACAAATATATATATTTTATGGGATCCAGATTTTTTTTTCTAATTATTACAAACGGAATGACAAACTTATGTATACTCTCTGCACACTGGAGTGGAGGGTATAAAAACAAGAAGACAAAAAGAATTTCTCAGTTTCAATTTCGTATATGGTCTTTATGCACTATTCTATGGAATTCTGTTAATATAGTCCTTTTTCTATTTTCTTTAACTACTTCTTCCTTATATCGAGCTGAAAGTTTTGAGCCCAATCTTTTATTTATTCTAACATAAATCTTCTGACCCGGTGTATAATCCTTAAATGGTTTCCTTTTCTTATTGTGAACCTTCTTATCCTTTTCCTGTTTTCTCACTATTGCTTCTATGTTTTCTCTTCTTGCCATTTCATATTGTTCTGGGCTGGTGCTAACCTTTCTTCCAAAAAACAACTCTATTGGTCTCTTACCAGTCGTAGAGTGTATGGTGCAATTATATTCATAAACTGCTCTGTCTAACAATTCCTCGAAACTTCTACGTCTCTTTTCCGTTCTCAAGCAACGCATAATTTCAGCCAAAGTGGAATGAAAACGTTCAACCTGGCCATTCACAGTACTCTTATATGGAGGAGTTCTAAAAATTAATATATTCAGTTGATCCTCGATCATAAATTGAATCGAATCCGAATTCAAGGCCTTTTCATTATCTACAACAACGATTCTAGGCACTCCAAACTCGAACAAAATTTTTCGCAATGGTTCTCTAATATCAGCGATTGATCTTGAAGCTATTGTCATCGCCTGAGCGTATTTTGTCAGTTTATCTACTGCAGTTAGTTTTCAATAAGTTGCATCTTATTTTCTTTAGCATTTCTATGCGCTCTTTTATGGACCTTCAAGCATTCTTCCTCCTGTCTAATTGCGTCAGTTAAGTCTTAAACCCGAGTCTGTGTATATCTAATTCTATATCGCGCGAGGTGAAGTGGGTATATTCTTTGTATTTTTCCCATTATACTCTCGCAAGTAGTCAAACCATTGATCACACTCGGATTAAGATATCTCTTCAGAATTCTCAAAAGATCATCATCCGAAAAGCTTGGAGCCGTAATAATGTGTCTATGAAATCTTGGGAAAGGTAGTTTGAATTGATATTCAGATGTTTCCCCCACAAAAATAAAAACTTGGTTTTTAAAAACATTGACGGGACATTCAACCGAAGGTATCAAATTTTCTCCGGAACTGTCATCGCTGTGCACTGTAGCCGTCAAGGAATTGACATGGATAGCATCCTCATGTGGAGGTCTGGAAAAGGCATCAGCAACCACATTACTTTTGCCTGGCTTATAATGGAGTTCATAGTTATATTCCTCCAATATTGCTTTACATCGTTTCATTTTGGCGTTATTGTTCTTTTGCTTGAAGCGTAAGTGAGAGGTTGATGGTCTGTAAATATAATGACCCGAGCACGACCGTAAAGGTAATTTCGTAGTGAATCTAAAGCCCAAATTATGGCTAACATTTCTCTCTCGTTAGCAGCATAATTCTCCTCAGTCTTACTAAGGGATCGCGATATAAATGTAATTGGTCTATTTTCCTGGCTCAGTACAGCTCCTATCGCATAGTTTGAAGCGTCCGTCGTTAGTTCAAAATCCTTATTAAAATCTGGGTAAGTCAATATAACGTCCCATGATGCCAAAATATTCCTTCTGTTTCAATCTAGTACTGTAAAATATTTGCTCTTGCCTAATTGAGCAAGTACCTCATTGATCTCAGGCAATGGATATTTGTCTGCGACTGTAATTGAATTTAATTTTCTGTAATCTATGACCATTCTAAATTTTCTTTCCCCACTTGCATCAAGCTTTTTTGGAACAATCCACACCGGTGAATTGTAAGGAGACTTTGATGGTCTAATAATACCATCGTCCAATAAAACTTTTACCTCTGGCTCAATTTCGCCTATTAGGCTCATAGGGTAAGGATATGTTTTGGAATATATTGGGTCCTCAGACTTCGTCCGTATTTCTCCAATTATTTTCGTAGTATACGTCAGTTTTTCGTCGGGGGCTGAAAAAAGGTTAGAATATGTTGAGACGATTTTCCTCAACCCATTTTATTGTCCCTGTGTCATATGATCAGTGCGAAGTGAAGTCGTGTTTATACTATCAGCTGGATGTTCTTTAAGTAAAATTTTCCTTCCCTGTCCTATTGTCATATAATTATATTTAGTATGTTTAATGGCATCGAGGTCCTTCAGGGTATCATTTCCAACAATGCCGTGAAAAGTCTTTAGATCGGGCAGTAGAAAAAATTTTATTGGGACGTCCGTACGTCCAAAAAGGAACGTGTTCACATGATAGCGAATTTCTACCTTTCCGGCAATTGAGTTTGAATAAAAAATATCTTCATTTAGAATAGGGTTTTTAACAAGATTTGGTCTAATGTAATTTTTATTTGATCCTGTATCCAACAAGAATTTCAGAATTTCCCCGTTGTCCATCCTGCATTCGAAATATGGCAGGGTGGACGAATTTAGTCTAAAAAATGAATTTCGTTAAAATTGTCGTGCTCATCATTGAAATTTATCTGATCCACATATTCATTTAGTGTTTCCCCATTAGATTCGTTCTCTGCTTGAATTTTGTCAAAATAATTGTCAATGTCCGTCTCTTGTTCATCTAAAGCATCCGTTTTCAATTGTAAATGGAAATTCCTGCTCTTGCTCTGTGCTTCTGGATGCGGTGGTGAAGGTCTCTTACCGAAAAAACCGTTATTTGTGGGTCTATTCATATAATTTATGTTTCGGGTCCTAATGCTCTGATCCACGTGCATAGGTTCGGGTTTAGACTGTGGTTTTTGTACGAAAGGTCGCGGAGGTGGACAATTATTCTCGTTATTATTCTGGTTATATTGGTTATATTTAGGAAAAGCTCCCTGATTTCGGTAGTTATTACCAAATCCTCGACTGGGGGCCTGTCCCTGCAAATTATTTAATGGTTTATATGGTCGAGGCGGTGGTGGAATATGTGCTAATTCTGGGTAGAAGCCACGTGAAGTATTGGCAATGTGGTTTCGTGGAGGAACAGGTATAAAATTCCGTCCAGACCTTATATTATTTGCATAGTTTGTCCTAAAATTCTGGTTTTCCAATTTTAAGCATAAATGCAGAGCCTTGGGCAAATCTGCTGGTTCCCTCATCGCCAGGAGTCTAGGTAGATCCCCTTTTAATCCCCTAATGAAAGTGTCCAGCGCCTTATCCCAGTAAGTTTGTGTCAAAAGACACAATGACTCTTGTCCTATGTCCATACAACTTATTTTGTTCAGTATTAAGGACAAATGATTGTAGACTCTTTGGTAGAATTCCTGGACCGACTCAGTACCCTGAATCAGTGAAGTCAACTGATATTCGAGGGTACTAACATCCCTTTTATCAGCATAATGCAAAGTAAGATAACGCGCCATACTCTCCCAATTTAAGGGAGTGTTATAGGATTCCAAAATAGCGTCAGCATTGCCAACTATTTTATTTCTGATTACACTCAATATTCCGAAATATTTCGGGGTCCCTTTTAAATGCTGGTAAATGTTCAAAATTCTCTCCACAGATTTCCTCCAAGAGCTGTATTCTCCTGGTTGTCCCACAAAGTCTCGTAGACACCTAACAACATCTGGTACCCTATCTAGATCATTTAAGTGATTCCTGTGCTGCGGTTCAATTATCTGATCTTGTTCATTTTGAATCGCAGGATTCCCAATATCTCTAGTCTGTTCCTGTACCGCTTCTGAAACTATTCTCCTAATTTCAGCCTGCAAGTCCACCATGTTAAATGGTTGATTTGCCTGTACACCCAAAATAGGTGGCCTCACTAAATTATTAGGGTTTGTCATTGTCCGATCCGAATCTGACAAATTTAATACAGTCCACTGACAATTCAATTTCTAATTTCTCTTTATTCTAATCTAAGAATCGTAGATCAATAAACACTTTCAGTTCAATCTCACAACACTTTCCTATATTCTATTCACTTTTAATTTCGTATAAATGTTTCCAAAGTTTGTAGTGTGTTGCTCAAAAATTTAAATTATTTATAAAATGTTGTCAATATTTTTCGTTTCAATTTCACATTCTAATTTATAAGATTTTTTTGTTCAATTTAAAAAAAAGTTTCATTGTTAGCTTTTTTTCAATTAAATTTCTTTGTGCTACATAAAATATTATCTTTTTTTATTTCTATACTGATTCCTTTTATTAATTTAACAAATTGTTAGAAAATTTTAATCTCTAATATTTTCTTATTTTAATCATTTTAAACATTAAAAATTTTATATCGAGAAAAATTTTATAAAAATTTTGTTTAATTATTCACTTTAAATTTAAAAAAATCTTATTTTCTCGTTCACTTTTATATTTACTATATATGGATTTTTCAACAAACAAAATTTAATCACTAATAATAATTTTTTATATTATTCAAAATTTTATAACATGTATTTCGAATTAATATTCAATTATAGTTAAAATTCTTAAACATTTTTTTCTTTTGCTATTTGAATTATCACTGAATTACTTTAGTCAAAAAAAAATTTTTAATTTCAAACTTACAATAATATAAACATTTCCATTGGAGGTAGCGCCCGTTGAGTCCATTACCTGAATTTTTCAGGTTACTGGGGAGCCCTTATTCTTCTGCCTCCTTCGTTGTGCGACGTGCTGCTTACAGGACGATTTAGGCGTCTTTAATATTTTTCTCTGGTGTGTGTATGGGTCGGTGCCACCTGGAACGTGACGTGCTGGCTTGCAGGACGATTTAAACGTATTTTCGAAACGAAATTGTACCTTGCTATTATTTTCACTTTAAGGATTTTTTTGGTCGAGTTTCCCGGTGGCCCCACGTTGGGCGCCAATTAAACAATTTTCTTTGTTTATTTTTTTGCTTCAAGTTGAAGCACTCGTTTATTCACAGACAAAAGAATACTGAATTCTCCAAGTAAAAAAACACATAATATAAAAATACAAAATAAAGCTCCACTTGCACAATTATAGCAAAATCAGCGAGACGCGACGTCAGCGTTTTATTTATGTTTTCGAACGTTTGTTGGTCTCATTTTCATACTGATGACACTGCATCAGTCGTTGCGCGTGTTTTGTTTTTTTTTTGAACAAATATGTTGTTAACTTACATAATGGCACCAGTAGGCCGAACTCTCTCATGAAACACATAGACGACAGCGGCTACATGACTACAGCCTGTCAAAAATAAAATACACACGTTTATATGAAAACGATTATTTTGACACCAACACAGCTACACGACTACATGACCACTTTTGCTGCTGTAGTTAACTTAGGCTAATTTTTATTTTTGTTGGCTACAAAATAAAAATAGTGTTGACAATATAACAAAATATGTAAAAGATATTAGTGCCATGAAATATTTTATTTTGTTGAAAAAATTAATCGCAAAATGAAATGCTACCATAATTCTATTAATAAGTAAATTTATTAATTTATTTTTACGTTATAATAATGCATTATAAATATGTAATATATTTAAGACAATTTTATATAGAATCATACAAGTTTTTCTATTTTAATAAAGTAAAAAAAAAATATAATTGGCACTACTGAAATAAAAATGCTTTTGTATAAAAACAGCTGCTTATATTGTTGTTATATGTTGCTGCCGTTTTCAAAAAAATTAAGTAGTTGACTACACGACTACAATTGCACCCAGCAGCATTTGTAGTCGTGTGTTCGTGTAGCCTCTGTCGTCTATGTGTTTCATGCATAAGTAACAATTTCATTTGGTCTTATAAAAGCATTTGAACAAAGGAGGTATACGTCGCATTGTTTTGTGAAATCTTACACTGTTTTTTAATAGGTACCAGTGATGCCAGGAGATTTTTACAGAAATCTCTACGCTAATGAAAAAAATCCCTTTTTTTTCCCTACACCCAATTTTTTATACCCTCCACTCCAGTTTGTCATTCCGTTTGTAATAATTAGAAAAAAAAATTTGGACCCCATAAAATATATATATTTGTGATCCTTATAACAACCGGAGTTGATATAGCGATGTCCGTCTGTCCGTCTGTGGAAATCACGATGACGGCATCAATCGGGCAGCTCGAGTGCTCGTTGGCATAAAAAATGATTCACTAACATCCTGAAAAGTTTGCTATTTAAAATCGTCCAAATCGGTCGATTAGCGCCCGAGATTTGAATGAAGAACTAAAAAAAGTCTTGAAAAAATATAATTTTCTATGTTGTTCTTGTCATGATCACGCCCTCAATAGGATAGCTAGGGTGATAATTTTTAGTGAGAATGATTCACCAAATTCATGGGAAGATTCCTACTTCAAAAATCATTAAAATCGGTGGAACAGGTCCAGGTAAATCTATGAAAAATTAAAAAAAAAATGAAAAACATTATGTTTCCATATTGTTCCTGTTGTTATTCTAAATGTTGCATTGTTGTCATAGCTGGACTTGTTGTTTTTGTGGTCGTTGTGGTAATAATATAATAAAAACAAACCCTTTGTACATTTTTTTGTGAACTCTGGTAGAAAATTTTAAAAGTTTCCATTGTTTTGGCATCACTAAAAAAATTTGTTAGATCATTTTTGTCATTGCCACGAGCCTGCATGCAAAATTTCAGATCGATTGGCTCACGGGAAAGGGGCTAAAAATCGATCCAAAATTTTGTCGACAAGCAGACACTACCAGTTAATATAAAGGCAGTAAATAAAGGGAGTAAAAGTTCACCAATAATTTAAAAAACAAATTTTTATGTATTAATTTATTTAAAGAAAAAAATAATTAAATGAAATAGTAATAATAATAATAAAAAAATAATATACAATACAAAAAAAAAAGAATATATAAATAAAATAAAATAAAGATAAATGCATTCATAGCATTATAATACATATAAAAGGTCAATGTTTTCTAACCGCAACCGTAACGAGTCAGTTGTTTTTTTTTTACATGAAAATCATTTAAAACAGTTACCGAACGTAACCGGAACGTCCCAATACTTTTCATGTGAAAAAAAGGCTGACACGTTACGTAACAGTTACATGTCGCTAACTTGTTATTTACACAGGCTACTGCTTTTGCAGCCAACTTCAAGTCTATTTATATAGTTTCGTAAGCATAACTGATAAAATTGTTTCTATTATTTTTTGCTGTAAGTAATAAATTATAAATATACTGAATTTGCAAACTAAAATGGATACATATATTGGAGGTGCTTTAATACAAAAGAGTTAACGAAACAAAATCAAAAAAAAAAAAAAACAACTCTACAACATCAACAATGGCAGTCATATGTTCTTCAAATAGAAAAAAAAAACTGCAAGTGTGTTTTGTTGGCTACAAAACAAAAATAGTGTTGACAATATAACAAAATATGTAAAAGAAGTTAGTGCTATGAAATATTTTATTTTGTTTAAAAAAAAAAATCGCAAAATGAAAGGCTATAATTCCATTAATAATCAAAAGGCGTTAAACTAATTTATTTATTTTTACGTTGTACTAATGCATTTTAAATAAGTAAAAGTAATTGTATATTTAAATAAAAATGCATTTGTATTATATGTTGCTGTCGTATTCAGAAAAATCAAGTAGCTGACTATACGACTACAAATGCTGCTACCAGCAGTCGTCTATGTGGTTTCATTCATGATGTTGCATTTTTTTGCGAGCAATACTTACATATATTCTAAATAAAGAAATAATAGTTCTTTTCATACTGCTAAATCTATACAAATATATGTACAAATACTATATGTCAAATTTCAAATTTGCAATAATTGATACAATTTTGAAAGAAAATTGTATAATATGAAATGTCTTTAATTTATTTCATAGAAAACAATTTTTTGAGGTGCGTGGATTTTCCATATTTACTGTTTTACTATTTTCGTAATGAGGTTAAATGAGTTAAAAAGAATTTAAAATATTTGAAAATATTAGGTGAGGATCCTCAAGATGTAATATACGATCGGTCTAAAACTTTTCACTTAGAGCCACAGTTAAATTCGAAACAACAAAAACCCATATATTTTGTGCATAAAGTTTAACATTAAATGTGCTTTTCTAAAATGTCTATATATTTTTTCTCATTCATTTCTGACCATCTTCAATGTAAATTTACCAAAGTTTTTTTTATTGCAATATGTATATAAAACTTAAAAATTTAATATTTTTTATTGTGTATTAACTTATTATTCTGCGATTTTCATTACATCACAAAATGTTACAAATTGGCACTACTGTTTCAAAAACAGAAAACTTCTAAATCAGTTGAAAACAGTTGATCTGTAAAACTGTGTGTGAAATTGTGTCAAATAAAATTACAAATATTAATAAATATAATAATACATATATATATATTTTATTAATTTTGTTAAGAATTAGCACAAAATTGATTTTCCATTTTGCATTTCATTTATAAAGAATTCTGCCATATTTTGTTAAAGGGAAAATCCATTTTTGTTATATTAAAAAAAACAGACTTGCATTTAATTTTTCCGTGACTGCCTCAATAATTGCGTAGATGCCACCACAATATTTTTTCTAATTAAATATTAACCAATATCTAACTAGAATTATGATTTATTCTGACTAAAAAGTTCCAATTAAAAGTTATTCATCCCAATTATGAATATTCTCAAGGAATTTCTTTCTCACGGAAAATACATTTCTCGAGAAAAAAATTCCTCCAATTATAAATTCCGCGTGAGCAAAAAATGATTATTTTGTATTTTTTGTGTGTGTGCAAACGACCCTACAATAAATGTCCCAATAAACATTTTTGTTTGCTATCAACTTGAGGTGCATTTGAGATCAAATACATTTTTCAAATCTCCAACGTTAATTCTCAAATAGCAAAGAAATATTTCCAATCGGTATCAAATGGAAGGTACGGAATTGCCATATTAAAAAATATTATACTAATTTTAGAAATGAAAACAATGTACTTTTTTTAATGTTTCAATTTAATTTCATTATATATTTAACATTACTATGTACATATTTAACATTAAATGTACATATTATGTACATTTTTTGAAATCTAGAATTAAAAATAAATGAATTGATTAGTTGTACATTTTTTGAAGAATTCGACAAAAAGCAGAAATAATTAAAAATATATCAATGATTTATTTGTACTTTTTTGGCATTTTTTAATTTAATTTATTATTTATGACATATTTAAATAATATCTCAGACTTAACACAAATCGTATTCAAGTTTTATAAATGTTTGGTCTCAAGTGGAGAAAAGTGTTGGATATCCAATTGAGAGTAAAAATGTTTCTCAAAGATTGGAAAAAATGTTAAGTCTCAACTTGATGTCAAGTTGAAAGCAAACAAGGAGAAAAATTGTTCAACCCAAGTTGAGAATTACATTTGACATCAATTTAAGAACTTAACTTTTCTCCAACATTGGAGAAATAATATTTCAATGCATACTGGGAAATGACCGAAACTAACACATAAACAGTTTTTTCCTATTTGAAAAACATATGACTGTCATTGTTGCTGTTGTAGAGTTGTTATACCCTCCACTCCAGTGTGCAGAGGGTATATATAAGTTTGTCATTCCGTTTGTAATAATTAGAAAAAAAATTTTGGACCCCATAAAATTTATATATTTGTGATCCTTATAACAACCGGAGTTGATATAGCGATGTCCGTCTGTCCGTCTGTGGAAATCACGATGACGGCGTCAATCCGGCAGCTAGGGTACTCGTTGACATAAAAATGATTCACTAACATCCTGAGAAGTTTGCTATTTAAAATCGTCCAAATCGATCGATTAGGGCCCGAGATTTGAATGAAGAACTAAAAAAGTCTTGAAAAAAAATAATTTTCTATGTTGTTCTTGTCACGATCACGCCCTCAATAGTGCAGCTACAGTGATCATTTTTAGTGAGAATGATTCACCAAATTCATGGAAAGATTTCTACTTCAAAAATCATTAAAATCGGTGGAACAGGTCCAGGGAAATCTCTGAAAAAGTAAAAAAAAAAATGAAAAACATGATATTTCTATATTGTTCTTGTTGTTATTCTAAATGTTGCATTGTTTTCATAGCTGGACTTGTTGTTTTTGTGGTCGTTATGGTAATAATATAACAAAAACAAACCCTTTGTACATTTTTTTTTATCAACTCTGGTAGAAAAATTTAAAAGTTTCCATTGTTTTGGCATCACTAAAAAAATATGTTAGATCATTTCTGTTATTGCCACAAGCCTGCCTGCAAAATTTCAGATCGATTGGGTCACGGGAAAATTCACCAACATCTAAAGCAAATAATGCTAAAATACCTAGTTGTTAATAAAAAAAACAATTGGGCAATTCACAATGGGTAATGTATCGTTGTATCTGTTGTATCGTGTATCACTTTACAATAGTGTAAAATTGTTGTTGGTAATTTTCACTGAAAAGTCTGATACACGATCCAACTTCATTTGCTATGTTTAGTAAATGTTGTAAATTGTATCATAACATATCAGTTCCAAGTGAATGCCAGTTTTTATGAAAAAGAAAAAACAAATACATAGAATATTATCAGCATAAATAATTATAAAATAAAATATGGCAAATAATGCAAATAACGCAAATACATCGATAAGTTTATATATATAAAAATTAATGTTTATATTTTTAGTATGTATTTTCTCTTTCAGTACCAACCAAAACATTTAACATTTTTTTTTTCATTATAAATTAAAATGCAAGAGGTACGTAACTAAAACTCCAGGGTATATCTCACGACCAAAAAGCAAACACTGACAAGTGTTTTCTCTTATACAAAATAGCAGAAGCGACGAAGCGATCTTTCCTCGTTGGATCGAAAATTACTAAAGAAAGCGTTTTACAATATGAAAATACAACTGAGTGTTCACAACAAATGATTGTATTGTGTATTTCAATACAACATACAATATACAACACCTGTTGTGAATTGCCCAAATGTAAATTTAGCAAAAAAAATTTATGTATTAATTTATTTAAAGAGAAAAACACAAAAATAACGTTTGATGTTGTATTTTTTGTGTGTAATATTTAAATATACATACATACACATATTAAATAATACAAATAATATACATATATTATATATATGTATGTATGTATCTATATTCATAGTAACTGCATGTTAGAAATAAATCGGTTATTTTATTTACATAAAATTCTGCAGTATTTTGTTGTGGGGAAAATACATTTCTTTTGCATTAACAGAGTGTCACTTCATTTTGCCATAATTTTTGTTTGTTCTAATTAGCTTTGCAATAGTTATTTCTATTTTAACATGAATGTTAATATTTTCAACTAGATATCATACAGAACAATGTTAAGAGTATACACGGGCGGGTCTTTTATTTCATACGTTTTTTCATTATTCTTTTACAAATATGAACATAAGTTTGGCATATTACCCACCAATCTCACATCACGCTGCAAGTTCGAAAAACTCAATACACTCACATTTTTTTTACTAATACACACACATTTTCCGCAGTGGTCACACTAATGGCACCAAATTTTTCGTGCGAATAGTGGCAGACACTAACGATGATTAATGTTACCCTGTTATAAATTTAATGCAAATTTACTGGATTCTGTAAAATTGTAATTAAAGTTTTAACTTGTTAAATCTATTATAATGATTTATTTTTTGAAATGCGCATACAAAAACGCAAGTTTGTTAATTATAGAGCATAAATATTATTAACTATTATTAAAATAATACTAATAATAATAAATGTAAACATTTTCCCTCAAACATGTGCCTGTATAATAAACTTGGTAACTCTACTTAAAATAAAATAAGAGAGAGAAGTATACAAATTTTTTCAAGTTTACGCTTCGACAACATTTTAAAAATGAGATTGCAGTCAGATGTTTGAGCATAAAATTTAATGGCGATGGATTCGATTAATTCGAACAATTTTTCGTTGATAATACGTACACAACGATTTTACAATTTCAGTGTGATGTGAGATTGGGGGGTTAACTTTTTGTTGTCTTTACAAAATAGAGTTACCGAGTTCGTCAATGAGTTTTTTGCTTACAAAACAGTTCTACATAGTTATATAGAATTATTATTCTGCTTTACCTATAAAATATCTGATTGCGATTACATCTAATGTTTAAAAATTGTTTATAATTAATAAAGCATTCTTATTCACATAAATACAAAATTTCACATTTTAAATTTTCCATTCAAATTTAAGAAAATATCAATTATAATAAAAACTGAAAATAAAATTTCCAATTATAAATTAGAAAATATTAATTGAGTTTCAGAAAATCATATCAAAACGTCGGAAATAAAAATTTTAAATTTAGAAATATCTTTACATTTAAAAATGTTTACATTTAAAAAAAATATTGCCATTCAGGAGATATTAATAACTTTTCAGTACCGCGATTCAGTAACTTCTTTTAACGATAGTCGAATTGTAAAAAAAAAAAGAAAATTGCAAAATTATCAGTAACATTTTGAAACGATATTCGCTATTGTTAAAGTCAGCTGTTGTTGTTATCTAAACGACAACCATTTGTGTGTTGTTTATCCAATCGATAAAAACTTAAATTTTTAGGTTGAAATGTCGTCATACATAAATAAAAATCATGAAATAGTGAAAATATTTTGCTTTAATTAAAAAACTTTTTTATATAAATAAAAAAATTAAATAGCATATTCAATTCATTATTTCATTTTCAAATAAATAAACAGAAATATTAGTAAAGAAAATAAAGATATTAAACATAAACATAAAGTCATCCTGTCAAACACGAAGTAATTTGTTTTTTTCTATTTTTTGTGTTTTTCGCTTATTTTGACAGAGATGCCACTTCTTTACAATTTAAATAAATAGAAAAACAGATTTGTCGATATTAATTTAAATTCAATGAATTTAAGAAAACCTCAAATTATATTTAAGAATTGCTAACATAAAAATTGTTACATAAGTAAACGTAATTTTATGAGAATGTTATTTTTTATATATAAATTTTCACAATTTTTTTTGGATGAAAATTTGAAGTTTTTCAGAAAATAAAGATAACATTAAATTATTTTATTTAAAATGTTTGGGACTTTTCGTTTTTTGCGTTTTTCATCCCTAATTTGATTATTTATTATTATAAATTTATTCTCTATGTTTTCAAAATATGGCAATATTTTAAAAAAAAGTTGAGAGAGCTTTTTTTTTTGGTTATTATTTTGTTACTCCATCCGACCTATATGGCCACAATGAAGAAATATTTGGCCAGTTAAAAGAAACTATACAGCCATCTCCAATTAGCACGATTTAATGCATATAGCCACTCTACACAACCATTACCTTTGCAATGGAGGTTAGGGCGAGCTATTTAATTAGCAAAAACTAAATTAAACGAGAAGTTATGTCATATAACCGGAAACGCATGCATATAGGTGTATAACCAAAATGCATGCCGATCAGCAACCACGATGACCAAAAAGCAAACACCGAAATAAATCCGAAATAATAGAAAAGAAGAAAACCAACCCAAAGAATTTGTTGAAATAATTTGGTATTAAGTTTAACAAATTGTTTACTTTTTCATTTACATTTATTATCAAGACTCAAACCGAGGTGGAGGGTATCAAAGATTCGGCACAGCCGAATTTAACACTCTTACTTGTTTTCTCTACATTACATTTCATACACTACTTTTTTCAATTTTTCAAAAAAAAATTTATTTTTAATTTGTTAATTTTCAATTTCAATAATGCAAAAATAACATAAAAACGAAGAAAAATATCATAAAAAATTAGATAAGAATATCATTAGAATTACATAAAAACAACATAAAAAACCAACAGATATTATAAAAAAAATATTTTTACTATTCTGTATAATTCATCCTTTATATGGCTAGATGTGCATTTAAAATTTACACAATAAATTAAAATGGCTTGCAAATGGGATCTTATAACGTAAACAGAATTTTGGTTGTTGGTTTTAAAAGATATTTTTTTTAATACATTGGTTATTAGCATGTATACTTAGATTTGATTTATCGCAATTAAATATTTTTTCACAAGCCTTGCATCTGTATTTAAAGTCGTCATCTTTGACCTGTTCCATCCCATTAGCTTCTCGTCTCTCAACTAACTTGAGTAAAACTTTTTTCTATATTTCTTTGATGTGTCTTCAGCATCATCGAAAAACGAATCGGACATTTTTCTAAAATCAATTATGTTTACATTTGTAATATTTTAATGTTCTTTTTATTTACAAACTTACTTAATAAAATCGAAGAGATCTACAAAGATGGCGTACTTATGTATGTATTAAAAAAAAATGCACAAAACAAGTAAACTGCACAAAAGTGTTTTTAACTTGTCATTCTTATTAAAGAAGCCACGTATTTACTTTCTCCATATTATAGAGTTATTACCAGATTTAAAAAAAGATATATATTTTTAATTTTAAAGTTTAAAATTGAAATATATATAATATTAAGTGGTAAAAAAAAATTTGCAAAAAATCCCTACAATTCGACAAAAGTAAGAAATCTTTTGCATTAAACACATAGACGCAAATTCATTTATCGATGCGTTACAAATAGAATGACAAACTGATGTAATAAGATCGGAAAAATAAAACTGATTAACGCTAGTGCTTTTAAAATATAAGACATGGACAAGTATTCCGAAAAAGATCCGAAATTTAAAAATATATTTTGTTTACTATTTTCTATTGACTTTAAAATTGTTAAACGTAAATGCTGAAAATTCAGAGTATTTGTTGTAATAAATTACCAAATTGATCAAATTGTTTACATTTTCATATATTTTATTTACATTTGTTACAAATAGTGCAAGAAAACCTAGGTGGAGGGTACCAAAGATTCGGCATAGCCGAATTTAACACTCCTACTTGTTTATAATAGGTTTTACAATCATATCTTTATATAAAACAGAATTTGTTATGGGAATTTTAACAATATACAAAAGGTTTGTATCATTACTTAAAACATTAATAGTTGCCAATTCTAATGCCTCTTCAATATTACTGAATGGCATATTTTCTTCTTTTAATTGGTTCATCGTTAATATCATTTCTTTTTTATTCAACAAAAATGAGTTTATTACATTAATTTTTGCCCATTGTATTGCATATTTAATATTTATAATTCCTTCTTTAGCTAATCTTATTTTATTTCTTATTATTTCAATATTTTCATCTATAATATAATTATCTTTCCGTATTGCATTTGAAAATTTATTTATTAATTTAGTAATATTATTCAATTGATTGGCAAAATCTGTATTTATTACTACCTGTTTATTATTATTGCTGATTATCTCGTCTAATGTCTTATAAATCAACTCAGCATCGTCATTATCAGGCGATCCGCCAATAAATTTCCAAATTTTGCCTATAACATTGATGGATCTAATTTGTCTCCCTGGTGTCACATTTTTAAGAGTATCCAGCAGATCCATAGTCTATTGTAACTCGTAATACATTGTGTATAAACTTGAATGTCCCGTCCTGAATTTTCCCGTATCCGTTACCTATGGTCACCACATATGAGTCCGTGTAATTAAGTATCTGTACTTCCGCCCTCAGCATTGGCAAAGCCAACCTAAAAAACAAGAAGACAAAAAGAATTTCTCATTATCAATTTCGTATATGGTCTTTATGCACTATTCTATGGGATTCTGTTAATATAGTGCTTTTTCTATTTTCTTTAACTACTTCTTCCTTATATCGAGCTGAAAGTTTTGAGCCCAATATTTTATTTATTCTAACATAAATCTTCTGACCCGGTGTATAATCCTTAAATGGTTTCCTTTTCTTATTGTGAACCTTCTTATCCTTTTCCTGTTTTCTCACTATTGCTTCTATGTTTTCTCTTCTTGCCATTTCATATTGTTCTGGGCTGGTGCTAACCTTTCTTCCAAAAAACAACTCTATTGGTCTCTTACCAGTCGTAGAGTGTATGGTGCAATTATATTCATAAACTGCTCTATCTAACAATTCCTCGAAACTTCTATGTGTCTTTTCCGTTCTCAAGCAACGCATAATTTCAGCCAAAGTGGAATGAAAACGTTCAACCTGGCCATTCACAGTACTCTTATATAGAGGAGTTCTAAAAATTAATATATTCAGTTGATCCTCGATCATAAATTGAATCGAATCCGAATTCAAGGCCTTTTCATTATCTACAACAACGATTCTAGGCACTCCAAACTCGAACAAAATTTTTCGCAATGGTTCTCTAATATCAGCGATTGATCTTGAAGCTATTGTCATCGCCTGAGCGTATTTTGTCAGTTTATCTACTGCAGTTAGTGTTAGATGTTTTTCAGTGGACCAAATATCTATGTGTAATATTTCCCCAGCATATTGAGGAATTGGAGTGGATGATATATTAGACTTGTTAGGATGGCGATCATATTTTCCCTCCTTACAGACCTTACATTGAGCTATTATGCTATTAAATTTGTCACTCATTTTCGGAAAATAGAATTTTTCAATAAATTGCATCTTATTTTTTTAGCATTTCTATGCGCTCTTTTATGGACCTTCAAGCATTCTTCCTCCTGTCTAATTGCGTCAGTTAAGTCTTCAACCCGAGTCTGTGTATATCTAATTCTATATCGCGCGAGGTGAAGTGGGTATATTCTTTGTATTTTTCCCATTATACTCTCGCAAGTAGTCAAACCATTGATCACACTCGGATTAAGATATCTCTTCAGAATTCTCAAAAGATCATCATCCGAAAAGCTTGGAGCCGTAATAATGTGTCTATGAAATCTTGGGAAAGGTAGTTTGAATTGATATTCAGATGTTTCCCCCACAAGGATAAAAACTTGGTTTTTAAAAACATTGACGGGACATTCAACCGTACTTATGTATGTATTAAAAAAAAATGCACAAAACAAGTAAACTGCACAAAAGTGTTTTTTACTTGTCATTCTTATTAAAGAAGCCACGTATTTACTTTCTCCATATTATAGAGTTATTACCAGATTTAAAAAAAGATATATATTTTTAATTTTAAAGTTGAAAATTGAAATATATATAATATTAAGTTGTTAAAAAAAAATTTGCAAAAAATCCCTACAATTCGACAAAAGTAAGAAATCTTTTGCATTAAACACATAGACGCAAATTCATTTATCGATGCGTTACAAATGGAATGACAAACTGATGTATCTAATAAGATCGGAAAAATAAAACTGATTAACGCTAGTGCTTTTAAAATATAAGACATGGACAAGTATTCCGAAAAAGATCCGAAATTTAAAAATATATTTTGTTTACTATTTTCTATTGACTTTAAAATTGTTAAACGTAAATGCTGAAAATTCAGAGTATTTGTTGTAATAAATTACCAAATTGATCAAATTGTTTACATTTTCATATATTTTATTTACATTTGTTACAAATAGTGCAAGAAAACCTAGGTGGAGGGTATCAAAGATTCGGCATAGCCGAATTTAACACTCTTACTTGTTATGTAATAATTTTATCCTTAAATTAACATATTACTAGCAAATATCATGATATCTAGATATCAAATATCATGAAATCATGATATCTTAACTCTCAAAACTTTGCTATAGTGATCATATTTTGGGTATTATAACGGTAGCTACGTTAAATGACATATATTTGGTTTTCTATGAAGAACTAGGTAAATTATAGGTTTTGTACTCTAGTAAGAGAAAACAAATGCAATTTTTCAGATAGTAATTTATTGTGTCTATAGAAGACTCGATCATTGTTTTTTATAAGAAGAAATTATAATAGAAACTGAGCAAAAAGAACAGCAATTAATTTAAAATTTAAATAGTTTTCGAACAACATTGTAACATTAAGTTTAAGAGACAGATGGAGTTTATCAAAGATTCCGCACAGTCGAACTTAACACTCTTACTTGTTTAGTATTCATATATCTATTCATTTATTACCAGAGCGGTTGTTTCTAACTCGAGATGTTGTCAGATGTTTGCAAGCAAGCCACAATATATAAAAAATAGTCGTACTTCAAGTGCACATTGGTTGTTGCCTAGTGTAATTTTTATGAAGCCATATGTGTTAAATTGAAATCGTAATTTTCGGAAGTATATTGCCTATTTAAATATCTAGGGGCAATCAAGTTTATTCAAGCATCGCCAATTCGCATTCTTTGTGACTGGAATCGTGTGCAGTCTGTCAATAAAGAGTTTTGACATAATGAAAATTTTTCCGTTTTGACATTTACGTCAAAAATATATTTCTTATTTTTTGTTTCAATTTACTATTTCTAATTTATTTAGGTATTTACTAAGAAACACTAACAAAGATGGAACAAACTAAAAAAAGTATAGAAAGATAGAACAAGAGAAGAAGTTTTAAAATTCTGTTGTCAGGAAATCGTTTTTACAATTTCAATTTGAATTATATTATTTTTAAATGCATTTAGTGTCACCGGCTTTACTCTTTTAGCTTTAGACGCATATGGCCATGAGATATTTGTTTCCTAATTCACCTGCCCAGCGTCCAGGCCATGAAAAACCAAACAAAAGTGACCTGAAAACAATAATTTTACAGAAATGGAATAAAATTCCAACAGTGGAAAAACTAGTTAATTCCATGAAAAGAGCCTTGATTGATGCCAAAAGTGGCCACACGAAGTACCAATTACACTCTACTTCAATCTTTGGACTATTGCACAGTGAAATAAACTTTAAAATTCTAATAAAAATTAAATTTAAATTTATTTGCTTTTCTTTTTTGACAAGTATTTATTATAATTTCTTATTTATTGACAACAAAATTCAGAAGTTTCTTTTGTTTTTGTTCTAGCTTACTTTTAATTTTGTTCACTTTTTTTTACTGTTATGGAATAAAAGAAGATAATTTAAAACAAAACAGAAGAACTATATTTTTAAAAGTTAAAGTCAAAGCAACAAAATTTTTATTAAGTCATAACACTTTCTTGGCAGACTGTACAATTTTGGATAACACAAAAACAAAGTTTAGTTTTATCATAACATCAACGAAAATTTTCTTGTATTAAATTCTAGAATAACATTTGTTATAAATTTTAACAAACCCACATAGTCCAATCTCAGCACATAGATACTCGTATGTATGTATAAACGAGACCAACTTGTAACAAAAAATAAATTAACACAAATAGTCATTAAACAAACAATAATAAAAATCTTTAGACATACATATTTACTACAAATTTCTATAGATAATTTTTAACTATTTGAAAAAAAAACACATTTACTTGTATATACACTGTGAATGTTGATCAGTGCATTCGAAATAATCATAACGTTCGGACGTACTTAACTATTTACTGTAATTTACAAAAAAAAATATTCGGTACGTATTAATATTTATTACGAATAGAGATTTGTTGTTAATGCTATAATTTATTTGTTTATTTAGTGTTTTTGTAAATATCAAACAAAGTTTAGAGCAAAGAGAGAAAATGGCCAAAGATTGGAAAAACAATAAAGAAATTCAATATTTTTGTGAATATTTACGAATACCAAGTGTACACCCGCAACCTGATTATAGTAAGTGGAAAATTCCATCACATAACGTTCAAATACACAGTGACTTTAATGACGTTTAGATCATGTGAAGTAAATAGAAAAACATGCAAACATTGTTTATATTATGTACAGTGTTGGTCTAAATATATTGGACAAAAATTATGTTCTTACTATTTTTAAAATGGGAAAAAATTTAAACTTTTTAAACTAGAAATGCACTCTAGCATAAAAATAATTCCGTGATTTTAATAAAAGCATAATTTATTTCAGTATTTCACACTTAAACATTGAAATAATCTAACCCATAAAAATAAAGTTTTTATTAAAACTCTTTCTTTCCATATGCATATGAGTTTTGAATCTCTACCTGACTGTGCGTGACTATGTCAAAGTCAATCTTTTTCACAGCAAGTCTGTCGACCAAGTTTCAAATCGATCGGAAAAGGGGAAATGGGATTTAAATCACTCCGTGACTGTGCGTGACAACCCCAAAATTCATCTATGGCCACAACAAGTCTATGGACAAAGTTTCAGATCGATCGGATGAGGTGAAGTGAGGTTTTAATCTCTCCGTGACTGTGCGTGACTATGCGTGACTGTGTGTGACTAAGTCAAAGTTAATCTTTTTTCACAGCAAGTGTATGGACCTAGTTTCAGATCGATCGGATGAGGAGAAATGACATTTACAGCACTCCGTGACTGTGCGTGACTATGCCTGACTGTGCGTGACTACCACAAAATAAATCTGTAGTCACAACAAGACTATGGGCCAAGTTTTAGATCAATTGGATAAGGGGGATTGAAGTTGCCCCACGACAGACAGAGAGAGAGTATGGGTTAAAAGAGAGAGTTTAAAAAATAAGGAAAAGTCTATATTCAAATGAAAAACATATCTAGAACTGCCGCACATCTTTTAGGCATGGAACTAATAAAGCTCTCCACTATTGACGTTCGAATTATTGACCATGCATCATTTATGGCTTCGTAGAGCATGGTTGGATTCCAATGTGCCGATTCGCGCTTGATCTCTATGTTTACAATTTTTCATAGGTTTTTGATGGGATTAAGGTCGGTTTAACCTTTCTGTTCCAAGCAACTAGTCACTAGTTTGGAAGTGTGTTTCGGTCATTCTCATATAGGAATATCCACGGAGTAGACATTTTACATTGGTATGCGGAAGCATTATCTACTGCAATATACATATATGTACACATCCTTTTGTCCATTATTCATCTGAAAAGCAACTCCACAATATAGCATGTCCTCCACCTTGTTCGACAGTATCTGTTATTAGCAGGTCGTTGTACTCTTTTCATTCCATCAGAATACTCAAAGTTAAATTTGGACTCATCGGAAAATAACACTCTACAGTTCTGTTAAGATCTTCCTGTTCTATTTGTTATATAACTAACGGTAGATCTCGACATAAAAATCTTTTCGCAAATTGTTTTTTGCACAATCCCTTTGAATTCCTTTATTGAATAGAGATGTACAATATTTTGTGCCAGCCATTTTAAATAAAACAAGTGAGAGTGCTAAATTCGGCTATGTCGAATCTTTGATACCCTCCACCTGGGATTTACGTCTACATTAATATCTGGACTTTTTGCACTGTTTATAACAAATGTAAACAAAATATTTGAAAAAGTAAATAATTTGATAAACTTAATACTAAAATATTACAACAAACACGCTGAATATTTAACATTTTTTTATAGGGTTTTGTTTAAAGAAACATTCACCGCAGTTGTTCATGAAATGAGTTTGACATTAAGCAAAAACAAAAATTTTGTTATATTTCTTTCAATCATAACCTGTTTTCTACAATATGTTTTTGATGTGTAAACATCTATACGTGCAGGGAGGTAAATTTTTATTTCACAATACAATCATAAAAACAGCGTAACATGTGAGCGTAACATGTTACGCTGTGAGCCGAAAGTCAAGTCGGTGTGACTTATGATTGTATTGGTGAAAAAATTATGATTTAAAATTGTTTCAGCTAATTCAACAACCCTTTGCTGTAAAACGACAAAAATTTCATAATATAAACGTATAACATACATATACATAATTCAACAACCCCACAAGTATGTACATAAGTGATACATAGATGAGCGTCATCTGTTTGATTTTAAAAAAATATTTAATTACTAGATGTTTACACATCTCCCCTGTAATCGGACTCACATGATTTTTATGTTTTTATATCCTATACCACTAAGTGGTCAGGGTATAATGACTTTGTACTGGTGTTTGTTTGTAAATATTTCATATTAAAATGCTCCCTATAATGTTGCTTTCCGATCTACACTTAAACCTATCGAAAAACTAAACTATTGCACAAATTTTTCTCATATTTGGTTTGTATATGTTTTTACAAAAAAACTATAATTTTCTTACTTGTTTTTTTGATGTGTAAACATATATACGTGCAGGGAGGTAAATTTCTATTACACAATACAATCACAAAAACAGTGTAACATGTGAGCCGTAAGACAAAATCGGTGTGACTCATGATTGTATTAGTGAAAAAATTATGATATGGAATAACCTGTTTGAAAGTGAAAAATGAAAAATGAAAAAAAAAAAAATGAAAAATAACAAGTAAGAAAATTATAGTCGTCTAGACCGACCATACGATACCCTATACCATGGTTTAAAAACCGTATCTCTTCGGTCCAGCTAACTGGATAGAGAAACTAAGCAAAAACCAAATTTGAGTGGTATTGTTATTAATTATTTTGGCTGCAGATATGAAAAAGTACATATCGGGTGCTATATTTATATGTGGACTAGGTCAAAAAATGGACCGATCCTGACCATATTTGGTAAAGTCACTTATATAAAAATATACACAAACCAAATTTGAGAAAAATCTGTTCAATATTTTTGTTTTTGATAGATTTAAGTGAAGATCGGGAAGCAGCTCTATATGGGGCCTATGACTAAGAATTGTCCAATAGGGAATATTTTTGGACTACTGATTAATGGATACAATAAACACATACAAACCTAGTTTTACTGAGATCGTTATGATAATTTGGATCTTATGGCAATTTATGTCGATTTCATAGGGGTCATTTGTATGGGGAATAGGTCTGAACATGGACCGATTTTCACCAATTTCAACAATGTTCATCCTATGGCTGATGAAAGCTTATATACCAAATTTCATCAAAATATATTCATATTTGCGACCAGAAAGTGATTCTGAGCCGAACGGTATAATAAAAGATGGGTCTAGGTCAAATATTTTTGGTAGTTATAAACAGCAGCACAAAGTCATTATACCCAAACCACATAGTGGTATAGGGTATAAAATGGAAAAATGAAAAAAAAAATGAAAACTGGACAATGAAAAACGAAAAATTAATAATAAAAAATTAAAATTAAAAAATGAAAAATGAAAACTGAAAAATTAAAAATAAATAATGAAAAATAAAAAATTAAAAATAAAAACTGAAAAATAAAAAATTAAAAATGATATACGAAAAATTAAAAAAAAAATTTAAAAAGAAAAATAAAAAATGAAAAATTAAAGATAAAAAATTTAAAGTAAAAAAATATGAAAATTAGAAAATTAAAAATGAGAAATAAAAAATGAAAAAAGAAAAATAAAAACGAAAAATGAAAAATAAAAAAGGAAAAATTAAAAATGAAAAAAAGGAAATTGAAAAACAAAAAATGTAAAATAGAAACAAACGAAAAATTAAAAATTAAGCGATTGAAATAATAAATAATAATAAATATTTTTATAATAACAGAGCCCCTGCAGTTGATTGCTATAAGTGATACATAGATGACACTTTCTGTTTGATTTTAAAAAACTGCCATAAAAAATGGTTTATTACTAGATGTTTACACATCACCCCTGTGATGGGACTCACATGATTTTTTTTGTACCCTCCACCCCAGTGTGAAGAGGGTATATATAAGTTTGTCATTCCGTTTGTAATAATTATAAAAACAAATTCTGAACCCCATAAAATACATATATCTGTGATCATTATAACACGCGGAGTTGATATAGCGATGTCCGTCTGTCCGTCTGTGGAAATCCCGATGACAACTTCAATCGGACAGCTACGGTGCTCGTTTGCATAAAAAATGATTCATTGACTTTCTGTGAAGTTTGCTATTTAAAGTTTTCCAACTCCGTTGAATATGGGCCGAGATCTGAACTAAAAAATCTTGAAAAAATATGATTTTCTATGTTGTTCTTCTCACGATCACGGCCTCAGTAGGATAGCTAGGGTGATCATTTTTAGTGAGAATGATTCACCAAGATCATAGAAAGTTTTCTGTTTCAAAAATCATTAAAATCGATGGAACAGGTCCAGGAAAATCTCTGAAAAAGTAAAAAAAAAAATAAAAATATGATGTTTCTATATTGTTCTTGTTGTTACTCTAAATGTTGTATTGTTGTCATAGCTGGAATTGTTGTTTTTGTGGTCATTGTGCGCGAGCCTGCCTGCAAAGCTTCAGTTCGATTGAGTCACGGGAAAGGGGTTAAAAATCAATCCAAAATTTTTTCGACAAGCAGACACTACGAGTTAATATAAAGGGAGTAAAAATTCACCAACATCTAAAGTAAATAATGTTAAACTAGCTATGTAGTTGTTAATATAAAAAAAACAATGTAAATTTAACAAACAATATTTTATGTATTAATTTATTTAAAGAAAAACATGAAAAAACTTTTGATGTTGTATTTTTCTGTGAAGTGTGTACATTAGGGTGTCCCAAAAAAAAAAAAAAATTGGGTGCCCAAGCATTTTTTGAAAGCTTAAAGGGTAAAGTATTTTTGTGATTATTTTCAGATTTTTCGGAAGAGGTTAAGAGGTCGCTAAAGTCGAATTTTACCCAAAAATCGGGATTCCCGGACATTTTTTGAGTTTTACTTATTACTTGGCCCATAACCACGATTTTCTTTGTTACAAAGTCAATATTTTAAAAGAAGGATGTTCAAGCTTTACTTTTCTGTGTAGAAATCGTAAGTTTCAGTAATTTTTTTGCTCATTTGGGTCCCCTTAATTAGATTTTTTCGTAAATTTTGTATAAATTTTGAAAGTAATGCTTTGTAACTTTTAAAATTTCTATCTAAAAAAAACTAATAACGCAGTTTAAAGTGTGGATAAAGGCTGAGTCATTTAAAAAAAAAATATTGAATTTGCTCCTACCGTTCCAAAGTTATACCCTTTTTACTCTTTGTACGCATTTTGTGAAATTAAAAATATTGTAAGGTGTTTTTGCCAGTTATGCATCGGAAAAATATTGTGCAAGCATGCTTTGCGTAAAGTAGTTCTTTCGCTAAAAAACAAAGAAAAGTAAAAACATTTTCTGTGTGCAAAAAGTTTTTCTAAGATTTATAACAAATCGCGCAAATCTTTATAAATTTATATATATAAAATACAAAAAATGTTTCTTTGTCCTTTATGGACTCTGAAACAACTTTTTACGAGGTGATTTGATAATGTTGTTCAAAAATTGTTTTAGCGTTCCTCCTGGAAAAAATTAGAAAGGTACACAAGTGAACAATAAGTTTTATGATATGGAGGTTTTATTGCTGTAGTAACCACATGCGGTTTAATTTACATCTTTACAGAATTTAACAAGTGAAGTACTGCAGGTATATACAAGTCGTCATAGAATTAAAAAGTGGAATGGATCAGGTATATTTTATTCAACTGATTTGATTTGTATATTATACATGGCTGGTCTTTTATTTCATACGTTTTTCCATTATTATTTTACAAATATGACCATAAGTTTGGTATATTTACTTTTTGTTGTGTTTACAAAATAGCGTCACCAAGTTCATCAATGAGTTTTTTTGCTTTCAAAACAGTTCTACATAGATATATAAAATTATTATTCTGCTTTACCTACAAAATATCTGATTGCGATTACATATAATTTTTAAAAATTATTTATAATTACTAAATCATTACTATTGACATAAATACAAAATTGCACCTGTTAAATTTTCCATTCAAATTTAAGAAAATATCAATTATAAAAATTGGAATTCAGATTTCCAATTATAAATTAGAAAATATCAATTGAATTTCAGAAAATCTTCGGAAATAATAACTTGAAATTTAGAGGACATCAACTGAATTTTTAAAATATAAATTTTATTCTCTAAACACAAATTGAAATTCAGAAAACACCAAATATGTTTACATTTAAAAAATCAACTGAAATTAAAAAAAAAACATTGCGATTGCGGAGACATTAATAGCATTTAAGGATAAGAAAATATTAATTTAAATTCAATGAAGTTTAGAAAACCTCAAATGATATTTAAAAATTGCGAACATAAAAATTGTTACATAAATAAAGCGCAATTTAAGGAGAATGTTATTTATGTATTATTTTTCACAATTTTTTTGGATGAAAATTTTAAGTTTTTCAGAAAATAAAGATAACAAATTATTTTATTTAAAATTTATGGGACATTTGGTTTATTGCGTTTAGCATCCCTAATTTGAACCAGTGTTCATGATGACTTCAAAATTTGACTTCATGGTATGCAAGGTAAAACCCAAAAGATTTAAGTTCGATAATAATTCCCAGGTAGTAGTATTTGGTGTCAATAAATGAAAATATATTTTATTAAAATGATTTTATTCAAAATCAAAAGTTAGCAACACTGGGTTAGATATTGTATTGTATTGTGTAAATAGTGAAAACTTCCTTTTAGTATGTAAAAAAATTTTATTTTCCAAATATGGCAATATTTTAACAAAAAAAATTGAGAGAGCTTTTTTTTGGTTATTATTTTGTTACTCGATCCGACCTATACGGCCGCAATGAAGAATTATTTGGCCAGTTAAAGGAAACTATGCACCCATCTCCAATTAGCATGATTTAATGCGTATAGCCACCCTACACAACCATTACCTTCGCAATGGAGGTTAGGGCGAGCTATTTAATTTGCAAAAACTTTAAATTAAACGAGAGGTTATATCATGTAACCGGAAATGCATACATATAGGTATATAAACTAAATGCATGCCGCTCAGCAACCACGATGACCAAAAAGCAAACACCGAAACGTGTTTTCTTTTATCCGAAATAATAGAAAGACGAAAACGATCTTTCCTCGCTGGAGCGCGAATTACTGATGTGAGAGAGCTCTATATACCAACTCTTGGAATGAACAAAAATCCAGATCAAACCAAAGAATTTGCTGAAATAATTTAGAATTAAGTTTAACAAATTGTTTGCTTTTTCAAATATTTTGTTTACATTTATTATCAATACTCAAACCGAGGTGGAGGGTATCAAAAATTCGGCACAGCCGAATTTAACACACTTATTTGTTTTTTTTTTTTTCATTTTTTTTATTGTTTATTTTAATAATTCTAAAGAGCGAATAACTTTAATAATTGCCTTACAGAGTCCATAAATTGAATTTTTTTTTTGCAAATGATATTGAATAATTTTTTTCTCTCAATCAAAAGAGTAAGAAGACAATTTTTGTCCAATATCTTTTGACCGACGCTGTATGTGTGTATTTATATACATAATATTATCTTTGGTCTGTTTTTCTTGCATTTGGTTAAAATCTTGTAACACTTTTTATAAACAAAAACAAATAATTAATCTAAGATATAAAGTAAATAGAATAAAATTTCTAAATTCGGAATAGAGTCAGAATTTTCCCACATTAAGTTGTTTGCAACAAAAATGATAATGAACTTACATAGACTAAACCTCAAAACCTAATTACGAAACATCTGCTTAAATATTACAATATAAGTGACGCAGTTTCTCTACTATATATATATATCAGTTTATTTAAATTTTAAGAATAATAATTCAAGTGAGGAAGATATAGTTGATCCATGCCAACTTTTCATTTGGGTGAAGTTATAAATGTTGATCCATTTATAATTTAAATGAGATTGTTATGTAAAATAGGACTAAATACATTTTAATGAATTATGGAAGACAATAAATGCTCCTACATTAATTAATTGTGTACAGATTATTTATGGATACAATAAACACATTTAAACCAAATTTTATCGAGATCTAAGTGGAAATAAGGTATAATATTCAGTAGTAAAAGTGTACTGCAAATGCTTTGCATAGATTCCACTAATATTAGATTAGCCACCACCCCTCAACGCAGCTTTAAGGTCAATGTTGTCAGAAATCTGGTGCTAGAGAAAGTCTTCAACAAAAATTACCCATAAATTTTCAATGCAATTGAGATCGGGTTTTATGGTGGCGGTTTCATCAAGTGGGGGCAATTCCAAATAATCCACGTTTGGACAATACTCTCAATAAACTACCCCCGTAGAAATGAAGACCCAAACCGTGACGTTGGCATTGTTTGCTTTGAAGCTCTGTATTTGGCTTACGCTAGACATATATCCTGTCAATAAAGTGTTTTACCATAATACAAATTTTGTTGCTTCGACTCACTACAATGAGGATTGTAGTAAAAGAAAATCTCTTTTCGTAGTGCTGTATTGTAAGTAGAAGTTTATGAGCGACCCTTAATGAAAGCTTGTTCCATTTCAAAACATGTCTTATTGTTTCGTATGACACTATAATAATACCTGCAAGGTCCCTAGTAGAAACCAACATTTACCTCCGTCAGTGATGCCAGGATATTTTTTCAGAAATCCCTACTCTTATGAAAAAAAACCCTTTTTGATGTCTAAATATCTATGCGCTCAGGGGGGAGGGGTGTAAAATCAAGTTTCACAATACAATCACAAAAACAGCGTAAGGGAAAATCGGTGTGTGGTATATGTAAGTGTACTGGCGTATTTAGTAAGCGGAAACGCCGAGTTCGCTGTCTGCTTATCAAAATCACAAATCTTTTTCGTTAATTTTAAATATCCAAGCTATTGACCGCTAGGTGTGTTGTGAGTTTAACATGTTCACAGAAACTTACAGACTTGTTTTTTTTTAATTTCAAGTATATATTTGCTATTGACAGAACTTTCTTAGTTAGCAGAACCGCCTAGTTCGCTGTCGTTTACAAATCTTTTTCGTCAATTTTAAATATTCAATTGTATATACTAGGAAAACTTTGAAGAAGTCAAAAATAAACTTAGTTTTTTTTTAATTACTACACCTTTTCCAATTGTATTTCAGAAAACAATTGAATTTCAGAAAGTATAAATTGTGTTTCAGAAAACATCAATTGATTTTCAGAAAATATCAATTGTGTTTCAGAAAGTATCAATTGTATTTCAGAAAACATCAATTGACTTTCAGAAAGTATCAATTGAATTTCAGAAAACATCAATTGATTTTCAGTAATAATCAAACGTATTTCAGAAAATATCAAATGAATTTCCGAAATTATCAAATGTATTTCAGCAATTATCAAATGTATTTCAAAAAACATCAAATGTATTTCAGAAAATATAAAATGTATTTCTGAAATTATCAAATATATTTCAGAAAGTATCAAATGTATTTCAGAAAACATCAAATGTATTTCAGAAATTATTAAATTTACTTCAGAAAATATGAATTGAATTTCAGAAAATATCATTTGGGTCTCAGAAAAATAGTCAGAACTCTATATAAAAACATATTTTTTTAAGTATTACACTGGGTTTGTAATATCTCTTGAAAACTACATGTCGTCATTTTTTTTTTACAGGAGAAGCAAAAAACATCATAAAACAAAAACTATTTTAAATTTAGAATCAAGCTGAAAAATAAAGATGGCTTTTTTTATGAAAGCAAATTTGTGGTAAAATAGTAGTTTTTAAGTAAAAGGCCGTAACTAAAATACAAAAAGTCAATTTTGAACTTTTTGTTAGTTACGGCATTTTAGTTACGGTATTTTAGGTGACGATATAAACGTGTTTTTTCAAATGATGACTTCAAAATCGGTCAAAATTCTATCCTGGAGTTGAAGCTGATTAACAAATGAAGTCGTCATCTTCTTTCGATTAAAAGGCCGCCCTTGATAGTTTATTATCCAGTGCATAACAAATAAGCCCGAATATTGCTAAACATTTTCTGCGATGCCAAATCACTAATAGAAACATTAATAACTTTTCGGTATTGTAGGGTAAACTACTTTTTAATTCTGAAATTCAATAGATTTTTCTAAAATCCAATTGATATTTTCTGAAATACATTTGATAATTTCTGAAATACATTTGATATTTTCTGAAATATATTTGATACTTTCCGAAATACATTTGATATATTCTGAAATACATTTGATACTTTCTGAAATACATTTGATACTTTCTGAAATAGAAATGGAAAAGGTGTAGATGTTTACAATTACATAAGAATAGGGTTTTCAAATATCCGAATTTTCTGAAACCGCCGGATACCGGATAACCGTAAAAAAACATTTTTTTTTATTGAACTTCACTCAAATTACTTTTATTTCATGTAATTAAAATTATATTTTCTGATTTTTTTCACTTAAATAATAGTATTTGAGAAACACTAACGCATTAAGTGATGCGCAAGAGAGAGACAAGATCTGATCTTAGTGCAGAAGTTTCCAGAATCCGAAAAAGTTTACTCCGAATTCGGACTCGCTGTTTTAAAGTCATGTAAAGCAATTCAAGATTTGGTGTTGAAGATGTTGAAATCTTGACTTAAAGTGACGATATCATTTGATGTTCCTAACTTTTTGACGTTGGACCAAGGATCATATATATATGATCGTTTTATATATGATCCTTGGCTGAACGCTTTTGAAATGTATGAAATCAGTTCTTCACCTACCTAATACCGCATAGTCTCAGTAGGGAAAAGTCTTTTCATAAGAGCTGTAGCAAAACTAAGAATAGATTTTGTTGGACCATTTGTTGAAGTTGGGTCAGCAAGACATTTTATTAAAGTAATAATATTGTCATTTTTTCTGCACTCAATTTGATTTGTAATTGAATTCAACAAATCGCGACTTATATCTGAATTGATTGATCCCATTTTATTTTTCAAAAAACATGAAACGCCCTCAGTACCAACAATATTTGCAGATTTTCGACTTAATGCTTCCATTGCTTGTTTTATACGCTGTAGAGAATGATTGAGATTTTTAATAGCTCGAGGTCAACTTTTTCCATCAAATAATGAGCATTCGAATCTGTTAAAGCTCGTAAAAATCTCTCTCTCATGAGTACAATTGAGTTCCATCGAATCTTTATATCTAGTAGTAGTTCATACTCTCGTTCAAATTCATTTCTAATGATTTTGCAGGATGTTGTAGCGTACTAAAGAATATATAAAAAGCAAACAATTTTCCTAACTAGCTTCAAGTATTCAAAAATAGCATTCAACTGCATTCTTCGTTGAAAAATATGATATGACCCGGGGTATTTGGGCTCTCTTCAAAATTATTGGTTTACACAATTGCTCCGCTAATTCTTGAAGAAACAAACGACGACCACCTATTTTAGCAGAAGAAACTAATCAAACGTTCTATGGTGAATATTATAAAAAATAATTACCTTTTTTTGATGTGATATGTGACGCATTATTTTCTGAATATATTATATAGGCTGCAAGTGCCGATACGTCTAGCATATTATAAAAAAGAGCAAGGGGCCAGCGATTTGTTTTGCGTTTCGTTGTATATTGGCTTAACATATGATCCATTACATCAACGCCTCCTTTTGTGTGATTGTTTGGTTTTTCTTTTATGTCCGAAATTGTGTCGTCACATGGCATTGTGGAAAGCAAAACAACATAGGAACATAGGAACAAATGGTTCTATTTTCACCATAACCGAATATGGTCGAATGCCTCCGAGGGCAAATATGTCTTATTTTTTTTCATTGTTCCAACCATAGACAATTTCCAACGGTGTTTTTATATTGTTTTACCAAGTCCTTGACTCCTCTTCCTCCTTCGTTTGTATCTCTATTATTGCCCGATTTGCCTGTATATATTTGCCCAGTACGATTTTGCATCACATACCCACCACAGGCAGGTTTGGGCGGAATATACTGCGTAAATTTGGTACGTCCTCTAAAAGGAAAAAGCTGTTCTCTACGGTTACATTTTCACTTGGCCTATAGTTTTGATGGCCATTTGCATTTAGCATTTGAAGAGTTTCCGAGATCGGTGCTGTTTTGTCTGTTAGGGATCTTGCCGCTCTCGTAATTTGCTGATAAAACCGAATAAATCTTGAAATACTTAGAAATCGTTTTGCCGACATAGTTCCATAGTTTTTGAACGCACCTTTTATATACGAAATACCAATATAAATATGATATTCACTTACCTTGTATTTTGGCTCGCCGTTCTGAAACTTTCTAGTTTTTCATACTCAGCCTTGCCTTTCCTGTTAGTAGTCCACTGGATTGTGACTGGATTGTTGTTAAATAATGCTCAAATTCTTGGTATTTGGTTTAGGGCAAAGAAATCGGCTGTCACGAAATATGTTTTGCTATCATATCCGTTGCAATCTAGGTGGTGTTTTGCTCCATCCTTGCAAAGAAAATTGTTTTTTTCCTCAGTGTGGGGAAATTCTTCCATTTCTTCTTCATCCTCTATCTCCAACTCATTTTCTGAGTCACCTCTATGTCCTAACTCTACTGGATATTCAGAGACTTCAATATCAGAGGCACCACCATCCATTTCGTGAAACAATAGAGACGTAGCATCTTCATGGGTTTCAACACTCGAAGATGCTTCTGCTATTATTTCCTCCTCATCGGAGTCAATGTTCTCAACAAGGTTTTCAAAATACCTTATGTGCATATCAAGAGGAAGCCTAAGATATTTGGAATTTAGAAGTCATGCTTCGAAAATTTCATTATATTCTTACCGGGCTACTGAAGATGTACTCAAAATTTTAAATTTTTTATTATAACTTTCCATTTTCCTGATCATTAACTGAACTGAACAATAAAACTTTCATAACAGTAGTTTCGCAGTTTGGTAAAGAATAGAAAAAGATTCGCGAATAAATGCAGAATTCGTAATAGCACGTATGGTAATATTATCAACTGCTGCCTTCCAAACTGTCTCGCTTAACAAAGTTTAATATTAAAGATGAAGCTCTTTGAATTTAGAACATATATAATAAAAAAAAAACAACGTTACACATTTGTACGTCAAAGTCAATCAATGCAATTTTTTCTACAAAGGTGCTAGAGCGTTCAATAGTGCAAGGACAACTTTAAGTTTGTATTTCTCGATTTTTGTTTATTATAATATATTAATTTAAATGGAAAACAAAGAGACAGTTAAGTACTATTCTATTGTCGTTCATTATAACTGCTTTATATTTATGTCGATATACTTGAAAAGAACTCATTAGACAACATTACCTTAAAAGGGTTCAGTTTTTTTTTAAACTTTTACATTCCGTAAGCGTTTAAAAATTTTGAACCCATCTGACCACTTTCAAATTGAAAAAGTGGATTAAATATAATATAATGAGTTAATTTTGGTTTTTGACAAATTGCGATTATTTTCGTTTTTTTAGTTATGCCTTTTCTTGTGGTAACCTCTGTATCAAAAACAACGATCTGTTTGTAATATGGCAAAAAGAAAGACAAATTTGATGCAGTTTTCAAACACGTTGTTGACAAAATCAAACTTAATACTATTTCGGATGAAATGGATAAAAACATTAAGCAAACAATACATTTTTTTTTTTTTCGTTACATTGGCTCAAAAATGGGAAAAATGTCAGAGAAAGATAAATATCCTTAAGGATCAAAATTATACGTGGCTAAATTCTGAATTACATTTTGTGGTAAGTGATATTTCAAAAAAACCTATTTCTACCGGTTTTGGACGTCCAGCTATCCCATACAGCGCAAAATCAGAATTTGGAAAAAGAAGAGAAGCCGCAAATCTTTCAACTGGGAAAGCTGATACTAACCTTCTCGTTCGTACAGCAGCAACATCGGCTCGTAAACAAGGTGATTCCGATTTGGCTGCAGTCGTGAAAGAAAGTATGGAAAGCCCGACAAGGCCATCAAAAATGCGGAAAATGTCTAATCAAGATACCAAAAAACCAGTTTCACTTTCTGCGGATGAGGCTTTAGCTTTCCTTCTTGAAAACAATTTTTCAAAACACCAATATAATTCAATACGCCACGAAAGCAAATCAAGAAACTGTGATATTTATCCACACTATAATAAAATTACAGCCGCAAAATATACAAAGCCGATCGGTTGCGTCACGCCCGCAAAAACAGTCGCACCAATAACCTGTTAGAATTTTAACCAGACGCTTACAAAAGCGTAGACGTTCTTCACTTCCACATGAAGTTATTGAAGTATTATGTTGCAGCGAATCCATAGAAGAAATTGATGATATTGATGAAAGTGAAGAAGACCTTTTGGATTTAAATTTACAAAATGAATTAGATTTAAGCAATTTCTAAATGTTATAATATAATAAAAAAAAAATAAATCAATTTAATGTATTATGTTTGTTTTAATGGTTGAAAAAGGGTTAATTATTTTTTTAAAATAGGTTTATGGAATTGTTACAGGCTTTGGTTTGAATACTATGTTTTTGTATGCATGTTTTTGTAATGGTTGAAAAAGGGTTAATTATTGGTCGTTAATGGGTTAAATTCCATTTTTTTAAATAGGGTTAAACTTACTTATGGAATTCTCACAGGTCATCCTTCATGCGCCTCAGCTTTATTTTGTCTTAGCAATTTTTCAACATAAGACGGAGAGGAATTACTTCATATTTGAATACCATTGTACCATATGGGTTTTTTAATACAGTTGTAAAGTTGTAATTTTCAATCTAAGTTTTGAGTTTCTGCCCATGGGCCATGTAAGTTTTTAACTTCATCTTTCTAAGTTTGGCGTCTAAATTGTATATTCCAAATGAGGCGGCGATCAAAGTGAATTCCGAGATATTCTACGTTTGTCTGTTAGGGTATGTTATGATTATTAATTTGTATCTGCGAGCACGTTGCCTTTTTATGGTGAAAGTAATATGGATCCATTTCTGTTTATTAACTTTGATTTTCCATCGCTCCAGCCAATCTTCTAGTTGGGAAATGTGGGTTTGCAGAAATTGATGGGTTCTCATGTACAACAAATGTGTTCGATCGAAAATAAGAATTTTTTAAAATAAAATACGAAGGGCGTGCCGTTAACGCTAAATGTAAGTATAGCAAAAAACAAACATTTTTTTTTTTCAAGTAAAAAGCAACAAGTGTATTGTAGTATGCAAAGTCTACACATATACAAAAACATATGTTTCAAAGTTGTTTTATATTTTAGTTTATTATAGTGGATAAGGTTTAATAGTATAACTCTTTGCTTGGATTCTCATTGCATTGGTCTCACAGCAAAGATATATGAATATTTTACTTTCTACCAAACAAACTATTTACTGCTCTTGGCTACTGATGAGGCTTGGTGACTCTTCCCGAAACACCTGTATAACCTGTCATGCAGAATATAGATAAAATTTTTTGAAACAAATGTGCCAATGGTTTTTGCTTTATTTAAAGTAAATGATATATAGCTTTCTAAAAGCTTGTGAGTGTCGGATGGTAACATGAGTTTAATTTTATAGATCAAGCCCACATGTCAAACTTTGTCGAATAATTGTGAGACTTCAATAAAAAGAGCGGAGCAATATCTTTTTCCTCGAAAACCTTTCGAATAACAGTTACTAGCCTATGGACTTGCTCAGTGGTGCTGTGTTTCCTCCTAAAACCAAACTGATGATCTGGTATAATGTTACTCGGATTCTGAGCAGTCTTTCGAAAAGTTTTGACATATTTGGTAAGAGACCGACTGGCTTGGTTATCATTGTTATGAGTGAAACTTTCCATTTTAGGGGATAAATTCAAGGCGCAAGATAGCATTGAAAATATAGAGAATTATTCTTAAAGCTGTACTGGGTAGTTCTATAAGCATCTTATTTCTGATTTTATCGATCCCTGGTACTTTATTTGGATTTAAATCAATAATTGCCTTTTTGGCCTCTCGCATTTCAAACCTGAGTGGGGCATTTGCTCACTGCTATGGTATTATTGAAGAGTAGTATGTGTTAATGCCAAAGTATTGAATTTGGGATATTATAATTATTGCTGAGAAACAAACTCATACATTGATTTTGTTCCCTTCACAGCTAATTGTTTTGTCACTCCAGGTCTCATAGTACATCTCCAGCTACACAAATTTACACTCTATTCTATACATCTCTATTCGGATATTTTACATTTGTCCTAACGAACCAGATTGGAATAAAACCTGTGGACAAATTTATATTGGAGATCTTGCTGTATTTTTATTCTCACAAGAACAACATAATCATCAAATCTGTGCCGAATCTTTGATACCCTCCACCTCGGTTTGAGTATTGATAATAAATGTAAACAATATATTTGAAAATGTAAACAATTTGTTAAACTTAATACTAAATTATTTCAGCAAATTCTTTGGGTTGATCCGCTTAACAGATGATTTTTGTTTATTTCAGGAGTTGGTCTATAAAGCTCTCTCACATTAGTAATTCGCGCTCCAACGAAGAAAGATCGTTTTCGTCTTTTCTATTATTTCGGATAAAAGAAAACACGTTTCGGTGTTTGCTTTTTGGTCATCGTGGTTGCTGATCGGCACGCATTTAGGTTATATACCTATATGCATGCGTTTCCGGCTATACGATATAACCTCTCGTTTAATTTAAAGTTTTTGCAAATTAAATAGCTCGCCCTAACCTTCATTGCGAAAAAGCTCTCTCAATTTTTTTTGTTAAAATATTGCCATATATGGCAAATAAATTTTTTTTACAATAAAAATGGAGTTTTCTCTATTAAATTTTGTGGTAACACAAAATAAAACAATACAATACAAAATCTAACCCAGTGATGCCAACTTTTGATTTTGAATTAAATTATGTTAATAAAATATATTTTCATTTATTGACTCCAAATACTACTACCTGAGAATTTTTATCGAACTTAAATTTTTTGGGTTTTACTTTGCCTACCATGAAGTCAAATTTTGAAGTCATCATGAAGGCTGAGGAATGCCAAACGCAAAAAACCAGAAAAAATTAAAATAAGATGATTTGTTATTTTTATTTTCTGACAAACTTCAAATTTTCATCCACAAAAATTGTGAAAAAATAATATACAAATAACTTTCTCAGCAATTGCGCTTCATTTATGTAACAAATATTTCAACTTTATTCTTTAATTTTAATCTTATTGTTCTTTGCATTTTATATAAAGAAAATTTGTAATTAGTTATAAATTTATTAACGATTTTATAATTTTAAATACAATCAGTTCCATACTGCAAAATAAGACTTTTAGTCTTGTGTATGGAGCAGTTCCAATAAATAAATAAATAAATAAATAAAATTTTTATGTTCGCAATTCTTAAATATCATTTGAGGTTTTTTAAACTTCATTGAATTTAAATTAATGTTTTCTTATCCTGAAATGCTATTAATGTCTCCTGAACGGCAATATTTTTTTTAAATGTCAACATTTTTAAATGTGTTTTTATACCCTATACCACTATGTGGTTTGGGTATAATGACTTTGTGCTGCTGTTTGTAACAACCAAAAATATTTGACCTAGACCCATCTTTAATTATACCGATCGAATCAGAATCACTTTCTGAGTTGATTTAACAATGTCCGTCCGTCCGTCTGTGTGTCCATGTAAAGCTTGTAATCAAACTGCAGGTCGCAAATATGAATGCATTTTGATGAAATTTGGTATATAAGCTTTTATCGGCCATGGGATGAAAGCTATTGAAATTGGTGAGAATCGGTCCATGTTCAGACCTAGCCCCCATACAAATTACCCATATGAAATCGACATAAATTGCCATAAGATCCAAATTGTCATATAGATCTTACTCAAATTGGGTTTGTATGCGTTCATTACATCCATTAATGAGTAGTCCAAAAATGATCCCTTTGACCCCATATAGAGCTGCTTCCCGATCTTCACTTAAATCTATTAAAAAACAAAAATATTGAACTGATTCTTCTCAAAATTTGGTTTGTATATATTTTTGCAAAATACAAGAGACTTTACCAAACATGATCAGGATCGGTCCATTTTTGGACCAAGTCCCTATATAGATATAGCATCCGATATGAACTTTTTCATATCTGCAGCCAAAAAAATTAATAAAAATCCCACTCAAATTTGGTTTTTGCTTATTTTCTATGTCCAGTTAGTTCGGCCTAAGAGATAGGGTCTCTAAACGCATGGTATAGGGTATCGTATAGTCGGTCTAGACCGACTATAATTTTCTTACTTGTTTGAATTTCAATTTGTGTTTAAAGAATAAAATTTATATCTTTAAAATTCAATTGATGTCTTCTAAATTTCAAGTTATTAATTCCGAAGTTTTAATATGTTTTTCTGAAATTCAATTGATATTTTCTAATTTATAATTGGAAATCTGAATTCCAGTTTTTAGAATTGATATTTTATTTAATTTGAATGAAAAATTTAAAAGGTGCAATTTTGTATTTATGTGAAAAAATAATGCTTTAGTAATTATAAACAATTTTTAAAAATTATATATAATCGCAATCAGATATTATGTAGGTAAAGCAGAATAATAATTTGATGTAAATATTGCAAAGCTAATTAGAACAAAAATTGTGGCGCCATAGTCACACTGCGCATAGTCACACTGCGCAAAATGAAGTAACACTCTTTTTGTTAATGCAAAAGAAATGTATTTTCCCTTAAACAAAATATTGCAGAATTTTATATAAATAAAATAACATACCAATTTATTTCTAACGTGCGGTTATTATGGATATACATATATAGAATATATGTATTGTCAAGATTTAATATTTTTAAAATCAATAAGTGTAGTGAATACGTGGAATGTTATGTAGTTAATATTGTCTTTCTTTTTATTGGCCAATTTAACGTAAATTTTGTTATTAATAGATCAAGTTACATTTATACCTTTTTATATAGTCTGTTTTGTTATTGGCCAATATAGCATAAATTTTAATTCTTACCATTTAGTTAAGTCAGCATTTTTATTATGTATAAATTTTTGTTTAAATACCTCAACAAAAAGTCAATAAAGTCCAGTAGTTAAAATAATTTATTTTGTTTAATTACTCTACTACTGATCTTCAAGATCCAAGTGCTTGAAGACCAACCAATTTAAAAGAAACAAAAAAAATTAGTACAGACCAAATTCAAGTGTTTGGTTTGACTTATGCTAATTAGTTTCACATACACAGACATTTTGGTGACCCCTAAAAAACACTCTTGACTTTAAGTTTCCCCCCACCAGTGCTGAGGAACTTAAAGCATTCACGAGTGGATTGACCACGCAGCAGGATATCCATCCAGGACATCCGTCCAATCATCAAGCAGATCCAGCTTTAGCATTAGCAGATCCAGCTTAAAAATCAAATCACTCTACATTTGAGGCACCAACAGACATTTTTAGAAATTTTAAATTTCCCTCCACCAGTGGTAAGGAACTTTTAATACTCTAAAAACACTTTTGAACACGCAATCAGGCGATTGAACAAAAAAAAAGGACATCAATAACATACAGCGGCTTTGCATCAGCAGATCCTAATACGCAATGCAGACATTCAAATTAAACAACATTTGAGGTAACGCTACAAAAAGATCCAGCTATATTAGTAGCAGCTTTAGCAGTTAACAACAGTCATTGGTCTCATCAGAACCGTGACACACTCATCGATTATCCACACTTAGAACTATATATCAGAACATCAGCATTTCATAATGGAAACCATTGAAAGCCTTCTAGATCTCCAAAGTGAGACGGGCGGATCCATCCAAAGGATCATAAGAAATTTTAAAAAAGATTTCGCTGACAGAAAGAAAACAGCTAATTATTTTGATGAACGTTTGCGGCAGCTGCAGGACTTGTGGAGTCAATTTCAAGAGACGGACTCTAGAATACTTCGCAGGCGGCTACTACGACATAATCGCCGCTTTAACCAATGAGCACATTAAATTATTCAGTGATGAAGGTAACCGTCTCAAAACGCATTTAATGGGACAACCTACAATAGATGATTCTAAGGCTACAACATCAACACAACACAATACACATGAAAGTCATGAATTACTTCATAAAGACATCAACAACACTCATAGTCTCATCCGAAGGCTAAAGGTTCGTTTGGCTGCTCTAAACCGGCTACTAAATGGACTAACAGATGAAAATGACCATCCCTTACAGTACTTTGAAGTGGAAATCAACACCATTGAAAAGTTATGGAATCAAGCGGAAGCTCTACACGATGATTTATGAGCAATAAGAAAACCCAGCTGCTTCAGGTCTGGAGCAGAATGAATATGAGAGAATATATGACTTAGTGCGACAAAACTTAGTCAGCCTGTCAGTTAGAAAAGAAAAGCTGCTTCTTAATGGTGGTTTCAAACGAAATCATGAGGTCCAATCAATGACAAATGATTTGAACAAATGCGCACTACATCTACCAAAAGTCACTATACCACAATTTGATGGAGATTATTTAAAATGGCATCAATTTCATGACTTATTTTCTGAGATGGTGGACAAGCAGCCAATACCTTCCATTCAAAAAATGTGGTATTTAAAAAGTAATTTATCTGGAGAAGCTGAACACTAAATTAGTCAGTTTTCTCTATCAGAAACAAATTACAATACTGCATGGACAACATTACAGGATCGCTACAAAAAAAGTCCTAGTAGCTAACTTGGTCTACAGAATCATTAAACAACCGCCAGTGACGTCATCTGCATCATCTATCAAAGCTCTGCGTGACTACCAAGGAGTGCTTGCTCGCATTAAACAATTTGGGTATTGCAACGACCTCTTGGGATGCAATACTCATAAAATTATTAATTAAAAAACTCGACAGAGGAACTCATATAAGATACATGCAATTATTGACCAACCCAAGAGAAGTGCCAGTTATCGCTGAATTTCTATCATTTCTGGAACTTCAATTTCAATCAATGGAGGCAATTAGTCAAACTGTAAAATTGGCGAAAAAGACTGTTTCTTCAGTTACAACTCCCAACAGAATCAACAATGGCACCTGCAAATTGTGCAATAACGGTGGCCATAAATTATATCACTGCAACAAATTTCGTCAACTATCAGAGGCTGAACGACTAAACTGGGTACAATAACAAAATCTATGTGTCAACTGTTTCAGAAGTGATCACGCTTCGAAGAACTGCAATTCAAGTAACTGCAGAAAGTGTATGAAAAAACACAATATGCTGTTGCATTTGGAAAACAAACAGCACAAAAAAATTAAAGATTCAAAGTCGTCAAAATATTCGTCTAAAATCAACCCAATCGTTGATTCAAATAATCAAAGGAGCGCATCAATATCCAACAATATCGCAATTGCATCTTCAGCTACAAATGCAGCTGAAGGGGGGCAGGGCTACGTTTTGCTAGCAACAGCAAGAGTAGTGATTACTGCCCAAAATTATGCTTCAAATGAGTTTAGAGCTGTATTAGATTCTGGTTCTCAAGTAAATCTTATGTCGAACAGACTCTGCCAAAAATTGTCTGCTTTTCCGACGAAAGCTTCTCTACGCATAGACGGTGTTGGCAACGTTCAAAAAAGATCCAACTATCGCATTAATGTAGAAATGAAGTCCAGAGATCACAGCTTCTCCACAAACTTGGAAGCATATGTACTTCCAAACAACATTCCATTTCAGCCGAATCAACATATAGATATATCGATGTGGGAAATTCGAAGCCATATACATTTAGCAGACCCTAATTTCAACCGCCAAGAAAAAATAGGCATCTTAATCGGGGCGGAGTTTTACTACAAATTTACTCAAGCGGGAATAATACAACTTTCAAACAACCTTCCAACACTTCAGAATACTTCACTTGGCTGGATTGTGGGTGGTGCAATCGGACAACATTCATCTCCCAATTCTGCTCTAACATGTGCAGTATTCAACGAAACACCATCATTAGAAGAAGCTTTAGAACAGCTCTGGAAACTAGATGAAATCAATCTCAGCGACAAAATTTTTTCGCCATCAGAAAGGCATTGTGAGTCACATTTTACTCAACATGTGCGTACCAACGATCATGGCAGTTTTGTTGTTAATTTACCGTTTCGAGATAATCCAGCAGCACTAGGAGATTCACACGCGATGGCTCATAATAGGTTCATGGCTTTAGAACGACGATTGGTAAAATATGAAGAAGTTCGCACTCAATACATGCAATTCATGCAAAAGTATGAAAAACTAGGACACATGCAGAGGATTAACATAGATGCTATATCGAAAAAAAACTACTTTATTCCTCATCACTGTGTATTCAAACCTGACAGCACCACAACAAAACTGCGAGCAATATTCGACGCATCGGCAAAAACACCAACGGGTTATTCATTAAATGATTTAATGTACACCGTGCCAATTGTTCAAAGCGAATTATTTTCCATTTTACTTCGTTTTCGATTGCCAAGATTTGTCTTCACCACCGACATAGAAAAAATGTATCGACAAATCTTACTCCATCCAAATGATCAACATTACCAGATAATTATTTGGAGGGAGAATCCATCGTTACCCGTCAGTTACTATAAACGAAACAAGGTTACGTATGGAACACGTCAGCACCGTACCTGGCCACAAGATGCCTACAAAAAATCGCCGAGGAAACTGCCATAAATTATCCTTTTGTAGCTCAAATGCTGAAGGATAATTTCTACGTGGATTATGGACTTGGAGGGTCAGACAGCCTTAACATTACGATTGAGATGCAAAAGGAACTCATCACTATTCTAAAACCGCATGGTTTCAATTTTAAAAAATGGTGTGCAAATCATCCACAACTGTTAAAAAACATTCCACTCGGCGATCAGGTGGTGGATTCAAATTTCAACAGTGATGACAAAAGCACGGTTAAAACTTTGGGATTATTTTGGCTGCCTAAAACTGACCAGTTTTGCATCAAGGTGAAGGTGAATTATCAACTGGCTGTCACAAAACGCACGGCAACGTCAGATCTCGCAAGGTTATTTGATCCTCTTGGACTACTAGCACCTGTGGTGGTCTAGGCAAAGATGTTTATTCAGCAGCTATGGCAATTCAAGCTAGACTGGGATGAACCATTGCCTGAGGACCTTCATACAACCTGGGCTGAATTCAGAAATGATTTAGACAGTTTAAACAATTTTAAAATTCCTCGACACGTTTTCAAAGGGGAACTTCCATCAACAACACAATTACATATATTTGCAGATGCTTCTGAAAAGGCTTTTGGTGCTGTTGCTTACATCCTAACAATTCTTAAAGATAAAAGAGTTATTGTACAATTACTTTGCGCAAAGACACGGGTTGCGCCATTAAAACAGCAAACTCTACCTCGTCTAGAGTTATGTGCGGCAGTTTTAGCCGATCAACTTGCTCACAGAATCAAAACCGATCTCCAGATCAAAAAGCAACCCTTAGTTTTATGGACTGATTCCGCAATAGTGCTATGTTGGATAAATGCACAATCCTCCTTGTACCATACGTTCGTAGCTAATCGAGCATCCAAAATCCAATCATTAAAGTTGCCTAGTCAATGGCGCCATATCAGATCAAAAGACAATCCGGCCGATATATTGTCCAGAGGTTTACCAGCACTAACATTTTCTGCAAGTAATTTATGGTTTTATGGACAACTGTTTTTGCATGGACAAGAGGAAATGTGGCCACCCATATTCTCAGAGAAACTCCAACTTCACATACACCCTATTTCAGCAGTAACCATCGCAAGCGATGACATCATATACAAAATTGCACACCGCAACTCCTTCAAAACTCTTCAAAAATTATTGGACTACGTCCTTAGATTTATTAATAACGCAAAATTGGAAAAGCAACAACGTTCAACATACAAATCTTTAAGTTCAGATGAACTTGATAATGCACTATTCATGATTGTGAGGACAATTCAGAATTCTCTTCAGAAATTCAAAAAATACAGAAAAATACCGAAATTGACAAGAAAAGTCCTATCGTCAGTCTAGCTCCATTCCTCGACAAAAGAAGAATCCGAGAGTTGGTGGTCGATTAGAGGCTTCATCATTATCATATGATGCAAAACATCAAATCCTGATTCCCTACAATGATCCCCTCATAAAACTCTTATTCACAATGGTTCACGAACCACAGGCGCTACTTAATATAATCCGACAACGATTTTGGCCGCAGTTCAAAAATGCATTAGATGTATCATGGCACGATCACAACTGTGTCAACAATTCATAGGCAATCTTCCACATGCCCGAGTTAAAATTGGAGACATGGTAATAATCAAGAAGAAGACATGGTAATAAGCAAGAGTTGTTCAAGCTCACCCTGGTGATGATGGTGTTGTTAGAGTTGTTGAAGTAAAAACCGCTAAAGGACTGTTCAAACGTCTAATACATCAACTAGTTATTCTACCTGTCGACCAAGATTCTGGTGCAGCCAGCAATATTGCTGTCGACCAAGATTCTGATACAGCCAGCAATATTGCTGACATAATACTACCAACAACCACACTATTGACTCAAATGATGAACCTAAGGCAAAAAGGAAGAAAACGTTAACAAACAATTTTTGTCTAGCATTGCTCACAATACTATTATTATTACCAATAGTAATTGGAAC
>OY821520.1:208922035-208927035 GCA_963682025.1 Cordilura impudica | reverse complement strand
AAAAATTAAAAATTAAAAATTAAAAATTAAAAATTAGAAATTAAAAATTAAATATTAAAAATTAAAAATTAAAATTTAAAATTTAAAAATTAAAAATTAAAAATAAAAATTAAAAATTAAGAATTAAAAATTAAAAATTAAAAATTAAAAATTATAAATTAAAAATTAAAAATTAAAAATTAAAAATTAAAAATTAAAAATTAAAAATTAAAAATTAAAAATTAAAAATTAAAAATTAAAATTTAAAAATTAAAAATTAAAAATTAAAAATTAAAAATTAAAAATTAAAAATTAAAAATTAAAAATTAAAAATTAAAAATTAAAAATTAAAAATTAAAAATTAAAAATTAAAAATTAAAAATTAAAAATAAAAAATTAAAAATTAAAAATTAAAAATTAAAAATTAAAAATTAAAAATTATAAATTAAAAATTAAAAATTAAAATTTAAAAATTAAAAATTAAAACTTAAAAATTAAAAATTAAAAATTAAAAATTAAAAATTAAAAATTAAAAATTAAAAATTAAAAATTAAAAATTAAAAATTAAAAATTAAAAATTAAAAATTAAAAATTAAAAATTAAAAATTAAAAATTAAAAATTAAAAATTAAAAATTAAAAATTAAAAATTAAAAATTAAAAATTAAAATTAAAAGTTAAAAATTAAAAATTAAAATTAAAAATTAAAAATTAAAAATTAAAAATTAAAAATTAAAAATTAAAAATTAAAAATTAAAAATTAAAAATTAAAAATTAAAAATTAAAAATTAAAAATTAAAAATTAAAAATTAAAAATTAAAAATTAAAAATTAAAAATTAAAAATTAAAAATTAAAAATTAAAAATTAAAAATTAAAAATTAAAAATTAAAAATTAAAAATTAAAAATTAAAAATTAAAAATTAAAAATTAAAAATTAAAAATTAAAAATTGAAAATTAAAAATTAAAAATTAAAAATTAAAATGTAAAAATTAAAAATTAGAAATAAAAAATTAAAAATTAATAATTAAAAATTAAAAATTAAAGATTAAAAATTAAAAATTAATAATTAAAAATTAAAATTTTAAAATTAAAATTTAAAAATTAAAATTTAAAAATTAAAAAATAAAAACTAAAAATTAAAAATTAAAATTTATAAATTAAAAATTAAAAATTATAAATTAAAAATTAAAAATTAAAAATTAAAAATTAAAAATTAAAAATTAAAAATTAAAAATTAAAAATTAAAAATTTAAAATTAAAACTTAAAACTTAAAAATTAAAATTAAAAATTAAGAATTAAAAATTAAAAATTAAAAATTAATTTTTCAAAATTAAAAATTAAAAATTAAAATTAAAAATTAAAATTAAAAATTAAAAATTAAAAATTAAAAATTAAAATTAAAAATTAAAAATTAAAAATTAAAAATTAAAAATTAAAAATTAAAAATTAAAAATTAAAAATTAATATTTATTAAAAATTAAATATTAAAAATTAAACGTTAAAAATTAAAAATTAAAAATTAAAAATTAAAAATTAAAAATTAAAAATTAAAAATTAAAAATTAAAAATTAAAAATTAAAAATTAAAAATTAAAAATTAAAAATTAAAAATTAAAAATTAAAAATTAAAAATTAAAATTAAAAATTAAAAATTAAAAATTAAAAATTAAAAATTAAAAATTAAAAATTAAAAATTAAAAATTAAAAATTAAAATTAAAAATTAAAAATTAAAAATTAAAATTAAAAATTAAAAATTAAAAATTAAAAATTAAAAATTAAAAATTAAAAATAAAAATTAAAAATTAAAAAATTAAAAATTAAAAATTAAAAATTAAAAATTAAAAATTAAAAATTAAAATTAAAAATTAAAATTAAAAATTAAAAATTAAAAATTAAAAATTAAAAATTAAAAATTAAAAATTAAAATTAAAATTAAAAATTAAAAATTAAAAATTAAAAATTAAAAATTAAAAATTAAAAATTAAAAATTAAAAATTAAAAATTAAAAATTAAAAATTAAAAATTAAAAATTAAAAATTAAAAATTAAAAATTAAAAATTAAAAATTAAAAATGAAAAATGAAAATTAAAAATTAAAAATTAAAAATTAAAAATTAAAAATTAAAAATTAAAAATTAAAAATTAAAAATTAAAAATTAAAAATTAAAAATTAAAAATTAAAAATTAAAAATTAAAAAATTAAAAATTAAAAATTAAAAATTAAAAATTAAAAATTAAAAATTAAAAATTAAAAATTAAAAATTAAAATTAAAAATTAAAAATTAAAAATTAAAAATTAAAAATTAAAAATTAAAAATTAAAAATTAAAAATTAAAAATTAAAAATTAAAAATTAAAAATTAAAAATTAAAAATTAAAAATTAAAAATTAAAAATTAAAAATTAAAAATTAAAAATTAAAAATTAAAAATTAAAAATTAAAAATTAAAAATTAAAAATTAAAAATTAAAAATTAAAAATTAAAAATTAAAAATTAAAAATTAAAAATTAAAAATTAATAATGAAAAATTAAAAATTAAAATTTAAAAATTAAAAATTAAAAATTAAAAACTAAAAACTAAAAATTAAAAATTAAAAATTAAAAATTAATAATTAAAAATTAAAAATTATAAATTAAAAATTAAAAATTAAAAATTAAAAATTAAAAATTAAAAATTAAAAATTAAAAATTAAAAATTAAAAATTAAAAAATTAAAAATTAAAAATTAAGAATTAAAAATTAAAAATTAAAAATTAAAAATTAAAAATTAAAAATTAAAAATTAAAAATTAAAAATTAAAATTAAAAATTAAAAATTAAAAATTAAAAATTAAAAATTAAAAATTAAAATTAAAAATTAAAAATTAAAACTTATCACTTAAAAATTAAAAATTAAAAATTAAAAATTAAAAATTAAAAATTAAAAATTAAAATTAAAATTAAAATTAAAAATTAAAAATTAAAAATTAAAAATTAGAAATTAAAATTAAATATTAAAAATTAAAAATTAAAAATTAAAAATTAAAAATTTAAAAATTAAAAATTAAAAATTAAAAATTAAAAATTAAAAATTAAAAATTAAAAATTAAAAATTTAAAATTAAAAATTAAAAATTAAAAATTAAAATTAAAAATTAAAAATTAAAAATTAAAAATTAAAAATTAAAAATTAAAAATTAAAAATTAAAAATTAAAAATTAAAAATTAAAATTAAAAAATTAAAAATTAAAAATTAAAAATTAAAAATTAAAAATTAAAAATTAAAAATTAAAATTAAAAATTAAAAATTAAAAATTAAAAATAAAATTAAAAATTAAAAATTAAAAATTAAAAATTAAAAATTAAAAATTAAAATTAAAATTAAAAATAAAAAATTAAAAATTAAAAATTAAAAATTAAAAATTAAAAATTAAAAATTAAAAATTAAAAATTAAAAATTAAAAATAAAAATTAAAAATTAAAAATTAAAAATTAAAAATTAAAAATTAAAAATTAAAAATTAAAAATTAAAATTAAAATTAAAAATTAAAAATTAAAAATTAAAAATTAAAAATTAAAAATTAAAATTAAAAATTAAAAAAATTAAAAATTAAAAATTAAAAATTAAAAATTAAAAATTAAAAATTAAAAATTAAAAATTAAAAATTAAAAATTAAAAATTAAAAATTAAAAATTAAAAATTAAAAATTAAAAATTAAAAATTAAAAAATTAAAAATTAAAAATTAAAAATTAAAAATTAAAAATTAAAAATTAAAAAATTAAAATTAAAAATTAAAAATTAAAAATTAAAATTAAAAATTAAAAATTAAAAATTAAAAATTAAAAATTAAAAATTAAAAATTAAAAATTAAAAATTAAAAATTAAAATTAAAATTAAAAATTAAAAATTAAAAATTAAAAATTAAAAATTAAAAATTAAAAATTAAAAATAAAAATTAAAAATTAAAAATTAAAAATTAAAAATTAAAAATTAAAAATTAAAAATTAAAAATTAAAAATTAAAAATTAAAAATTAAAAATTAAAAATTAAAAATTAAAATTAAAAATTAAAAATTAAAAATTAAAAATTAAAAATTAAAAATTAAAAATTAAAAATTAAAAATTAAAAATTAAAAATTAAAAATTAAAAAATTAAAAATTAAAAATTAAAAATTAAAAATTAAAAATTAAAAATTAAAAAATTAAAAATTAAAAATTAAAAATTAAAAATTAAAAATTAAAAATTAAAATTAAAAATTAAAAATTAAAAATTAAAAATTAAAATTAAAAATTAAAAATTAAAAATTAAAAATTAAAAATTAAAAATTAAAAATTAAAAATTAAAATTAAAAATTAAAAATTAAAAATTAAAAATTAAAATTAAAAATTAAAAATTAAAAATTAAAAATTAAAAATTAAAAATTAAAAATTAAAAATTAAAAATTAAAAATTAAAAATTAAAAATTAAAAATTAAAAATTAAAAATTAAAAATTAAAAAAATTAAAAATTAAAAATTAAAAATTAAAAATTAAAAATTAAAAATTAAAAATTAAAAATAAAAATTAAAAATTAAATATTAAAAATTAAAAATTAAAATTAAAAATTAAAAATTAAAAATTAAAATTAAAAATTAATAGTTAAAAATTAAAATTAAAAATCAAAAAATAAAAATTAAAAATTAAAAATTAAAAATAAAAAATTTAAAATTAAAAATTAAAAATTAAAAATTAAAATTAAAAATTAAAAATTAAAAATTAATAATTAAAAATTAATAATTAAAAATTAAAATTAAAAATTAAAATTAAAAATTAAAAATTGAAAATTAAAAATTAAAATTAAAAATTAAAAAATTAAAATTAAAAATTAAAAATTAAAAATTAAAAATTAAAAATTAAAAATTAAAAATAAATATAAAATAAAAAATAAAATTAAAAATTTAAAATTTAAAATAAAAAATTAAAAATTAAAAATTAAAAATTAAAAATTAAAAATTAAAAATTAAAAATTAAAAATTAAAAATTAAAAATTCAAAATTCAAAAATT
>OY821520.1:208757715-208921835 GCA_963682025.1 Cordilura impudica | reverse complement strand
ATATAAAGATTAAAAATTAAAAATTAAAAATTAAAAATTAAAAATTTAAAATTAAAAATTAAAAATTAAAAATTAAAAATTAAAAATTAAAAATTAAAAATTAAAAATTAAAAATTAAAAATTAAAAATTAAAAATTAAAAATTAAAAATTAAAAATTAAAAATTAAAAATTAAAAATTAAAAATTAAAAATTAAAAATTAAAAACTTAAAATTAAAAATTAAAAATTAAAAATTAAAAATTATAAATTAAAAATTAAAAATTAAAAATTAAAAATTAAAAATTCAAAATTAAAAATTAAAAATTAAAAATTAAAAATTAAAAATTAAAAATTAAAAATTAAAAATTAAAAATTAAAAATTAAAAATTAAAAATTAAAAATTAAAAATTAAAAATTAAAAATTAAATATTAAAAATTAAAAATTAAATATTAAAAATTAAAAATTAAATATTAAAAATTAAAAATTAAAATAAAAATTAAAAATTAAAAATTAAAAATTAAAATTAAAAATTAAGAATTAAAAATTAAAAATTAGAAATTAAAAATTAAAAATTAAAAATTAAAAATTAAAAATTAAAAATTAAAAATTAAAAATTAAAAATTAAAAATTAAAAATTAAAAATTAAAAATTAAAAATTAAAAATTAAAAATTAAAAATTAAAAATTAAAAACTAAAAATTAAAAATTAAAAATTAAAAATTGAAAATTAAAAATTAAAAATTAAAAGTTAAAAATTAAAAATTAAAAATTAAAAATTAAAAATTGAAAATTAAAAATTAAAAACTAAAAATTAAAAATTAAAAATTAAAAATTAAAAATTAAAAATTAAAAATTAAAATAAAAATGAAAATTAAAAATTAAAAATTAAAAATTAAAAATTAAAAATTAAAAATTAAAAATTAAAAATTAAAATTAAAAATTAAAAATTAAAAATTAAAAATTAAAAATTAAAAATTAAAAATTAAAAATTAAAAATTAAAAATTAAAAATTAAAAATTAAAAATTAAAAATTAAAAATTAAAAATTAAAAATTAAAAATTAAAAATTAAAAATTAAAAATTAAAAATTAAAAATTAAAAATTAAAAATTAAAAATTAAAAATTAAAAATTAAAAATTAAAAATTAAAAATTAAAAATTAAAAATTAAAAATTAAAAATTAAAAATTAAAAATTAAAAATTAAAAATTAAAAATTAAAAATTAAAAATTAAAAATTAAAAATTAAAAATTAAAAATTAAAAATTAAAAATTAAAAATTAAAAATTAAAAATTAAAAATTAAAAATTAAAAATTAAAAATTAAAAATTAAAAATTAAAAATTAAAAATTAAAAATTAAAAATTAAAAATTAAAAATTAAAAATAAAAATTTAAAATTAAAAATTAAAAATTAAAAATTAAAAATTAAAAATTAAAAATTAAAAATTAAAAATTACAAATTAAAAATTAAAAATTAAAAATTAAAAATTAAAAATTAAAAATTAAAAATTAAAAATTAAAAATTAAAAATTAAAAATTAAAAATTAAAAATTAAAAATTAAAAATTAATAATTAAAAATTAAAAATTAAAAATTAAAAATTAAAAATTAAAAATTAAAAATTAAAAATTAAAAATTAAAAATTAAAAATTAAAAATTAAAAATTAAAAATTAAAAATTAAAAATTAAAAATTAAAAATTAAAAATTAAAAATTAAAAATTAAAAATTAAAAATTAAAAATTAAAAATTAAAAATTAAAAATTAAAAATTAAAAATTAAAAATTAAAAATTAAAAATTAAAAATTAAAAATTGAAAATTAAAAATTAAAAATTAAAAATTAAAAATTAAAAATTAAAAAATTAAAAATTAAAAATTAAAAATTAAAAATTAAAAATTAAAAATTAAAAATTAAAAATTAAAAATTAAAAATTAAAAATTAAAAATTAAAAATTAAAAATTAAAAATTAAAAATTAAAAATTAAAAATTAAAAATTAAAAATTAAAAATTAAAAACTAAAAATTAAAAATTAAAAATTAAAAATTAAAAATTGAAAATTAAAAATTAAAAATTAAAAGTTAAAAATTAAAAATTAAAAATTAAAAATTGAAAATTAAAAATTAAAAACTAAAAACTAAAAACTAAAAATTAAAAATTAAAAATTAAAAATTAAAAATTAAAAATTAAAATAAAAATAAAAATTAAAAATTAAAAATTAAAAATTAAAAATTAAAAATTAAAAATTAAAAATTAAAATTAAAAATTAAAAATTAAAAATTAAAAATTAAAAATTAAAAATTAAAAATTAAAAATTAAAAATTAAAAATTAAAATTAAAAATTAAAAATTAAAAATTAAAAATTAAAAATTAAAAATTAAAAATTAAAAATTAAAAATTAAAAATTAAAAATTAAAAATTAAAAATTAAAAATTAAAAATTAAAAATTAAAAATTAAAAATTAAAAATTAAAAATTAAAAATTTAAAATTAAAAATTAAAAATTAAAAATTAAAAATTAAAAATTAAAAATAAAAATTTAAAATTAAAAATTAAAAATTAAAAATTAAAAATTAAAAATTAAAAATTAAAAATTAAAAATTAAAAATTAAAAATTAAAAATTACAAATTAAAAATTAAAAATTAAAAATTAAAAATTAAAAATTAAAAATTAAAAATTAAAAATTAAAAATTAAAAATTAAAAATTAAAAATTAAAAATTAAAAATTAAAAATTAAAAATTAAAAATTAAAAATTAAAAATTAATAATTAAAAATTAAAAATTAAAAATTAAAAATTAAAAATTAAAAATTAAAAATTAAAAATTAAAAATTAAAAATTAAAAATTAAAAATTAAAAATTAAAAATTAAAAATTAAAAATTAAAAATTAAAAATTAAAAATTAAAAATTAAAAATTAAAAATTAAAAATTAAAAATTAAAAATTAAAAATAAAAAATTAAAAATTAAAAATTAAAAATTAAAAATTAAAAATTAAAAGTTAAAAATTAAAAATTAAAAATTAAAAATTAAAAATTAAAAATTAAAAATTAAAAATTAAAAATTAAAAATTAAAAATTAAAAATTAAAAATTAAAAATTAAAAATTAAAAATTAAAAATTAAAAATTAAAAATTGAAAAATTAAAAATTAAAAATTAAAAATTAAAAATTAAAAATTAAAAATTAAAAATTAAAAATTAAAAATTAAAAATTAAAAATTAAAAATTAAAAATTAAAAATTAAAAATTAAAAATTACAAATTAAAAATTAAAAATTAAAAATTAAAACTTAAAAATTAAAAATTAAAAATTAAAAATTAAAAATTAAAAATTAAAAATTAAAAATTAAAAATTAAAATTTAAAATTTAAAAATTAAAAATTAAAAATTAAAAATTAAAAATTAAAAATTAAAAATTAAAAATTAAAAATTAAAAATTAAAAATTAAAAATTAAAAATTAAAAATTAAAAATTAAAAATTAAAAATTAAAAATTAAAAATTAAAAATTAAAAATTAAAAATTAAAAATTAACAATTAAAAATTAAAAATTAAAAATTAAAAATTAAAAATTAAAAATTAAAAATTAAAAATTAAAAATTAAAAATTAAAAATTAAAAATTAAAAATTAAAAATTAAAAATTAAAAATTAAAAATTAAAAATTAAAAATTAAAAATTAAAAAATTAAAAATTAAAAATTAAAAATTAAAAATTAAAAATTAAAAATTAAAAATTAAAAATTAAAAATTAAAAATTAAAAATTAAAAATTAAAAATTAAAAATTAAAAATTAAAAATTAAAAATTAAAAATTAAAAATTAAAAATTAAAAATTAAAAATTAAAAATAAAAATTAAAAATTAAAAATTAAAAATTAAAAATTAAGAATTAAAAATTAAAAATTAAAAATTAAAAATTAAAAATTAAAAATTAAAAATTAAAAATTAAAAATTAAAAATTAAAAATTAAAAATTAAAAATTAAAAATTAAAAATTAAAAATTAAAAATTAAAAATTAAAAATTAAAAATTAAAATTAAAAATTAAAAATTAAAAATTAAAAATTAAAAATTAAAAATTAAAAATTAAAAATTAAAAATTAAAAATTAAAAATTAAAAATTAAAAGTTAAAAGTTAAAAATTAAAAATTAAAAATTAAAAACTAAAAATTAAAAATTAAAAATTGAAAATTAAAAATTAAAAACTAAAAATTAAAAATTAAAAATTAAAAATTAAAAATTAAAAATTAAAAATTAAAAATTAAAAATTAAAAATTAAAAATTAAAAATTAAAAATTAAAAATTAAAAATAAAAAATAAAAAATTAAAAATTAAAAATTAAAAGTTAAAAATTAAAAATTAAAAATTAAAAATTAAAAATTAAAAATTGAAAATTAAAAATTAAAAATTAAAAACTAAAAACTAAAAATTAAAAATTAAAAATTAAAAATTAAAAATTAAAAATTAAAAATTAAAAATTAAAAATTAAAAATTAAAAATTAAAAATTAAAAATTAAAAATTAAAAATTAAAAATTAAAAATTAAAAATTAAAAATTAAAAATTAAAAATTAAAAATTAAAAATTAAAAATTAAAAATTAAAAATTAAAAATTAAAAATTAAAAATTAAATACTAAAAATTAAAAATTAAAAATTAAAAATTATAAAATTAAAAATTAAAAATTAAAAATTAAAAATTAAAAATTAAAAATTAAAAATTAAAAATTAAAAATTAAAAATTAAAAATTAAAAATTAAAAATTAAAAATTAAAAATTAAAAATTAAAAATTAAAAATTAAAAATTAAAAATTAAAAATTAAAAATTAAAAATTAAAAATTAAAAATTAAAAATTAAAAATTAAAAATTAAAAATTAAAAATTAAAAATTAAAAATTAAAAATTAAAAATTAAAAATTAAAAATTAAAAATTAAAAATTAAAAATTAAAAATTAAAAATTAAAAATTAAAAATTAAAAATTAAAAATTAAAAATTAAAAATTAAAAATTAAAAATTAAAAATTAAAAATTAAAAATTAAAAATTAAAAATTAAAAATTAAAAATTAAAAATTAAAAATTAAAAATTAAAAATTAAAAATTAAAAATTAAAAATTAAAAATTAAAAATTAAAAATTAAAAATTAGAAATTAACAGTTAAAAATTAAAAATTAAAAAAAAAATTACAAATTAAAAATTATAAATTAAAAATTAAAAATTAAAATTAAAATTAAAATTAAAAATTAAAAATTAAAAATTAAAAATTAAAAATTAAAAATTAAAAATTAAAAATTAAAAATTAAAAATTAAAAATTAAAAATTAAAAATTAAAAATTAAAAATTAAAAATTAAAAATTAAAAATTAAAAATTAAAAATTAAAAATTAAAAATTAAAAATTAAAAATTAAAATTAAAAATTAAAAATTAAAAATTAAAAATTAAAAATTAAAAATTAAAAATTAAAAATTAAAAATTAAAAATTAAAAGTTAAAAGTTAAAAATTAAAAATTAAAAATTAAAAACTAAAAATTAAAAATTAAAAATTGAAAATTAAAAATTAAAAACTAAAAATTAAAAATTAAAAATTAAAAATTAAAAATTAAAAATTAAAAATTAAAAATTAAAAATTAAAAATAAAAAATTAAAAATTAAAAATTAAAAGTTAAAAATTAAAAATTAAAAATTAAAAATTAAAAATTAAAAATTGAAAATTAAAAATTAAAAATTAAAAACTAAAAACTAAAAATTAAAAATTAAAAATTAAAAATTAAAAATTAAAAATTAAAAATTAAAAATTAAAAATTAAAAATTAAAAATTAAAAATTAAAAATTAAAAATTAAAAATTAAAAATTAAAAATTAAAAATTAAATATTAAAAATTAAAAATTAAAAATTAAAAATTATAAAATTAAAAATTAAAAATTAAAAATTAAAAATTAAAAATTAAAAATTAAAAATTAAAAATTAAAAATTAAAAATTAAAAATTAAAAATTAAAAATTAAAAATTAAAAATTAAAAATTAAAAATTAAAAATTAAAAATTAAAAATTAAAAATTAAAAATTAAAAATTAAAAATTAAAAATTAAAAATTAAAAATTAAAAATTAAAAATTAAAAATTAAAAATTAAAAATTAAAAATTAAAAATTAAAAATTAAAAATTAAAAATTAAAAATTAAAAATTAAAAATTAAAAATTAAAAATTAAAAATTAAAAATTAAAAATTAAAAATTAAAAATTAAAAATTAAAAATTAAAAATTAAAAATTAAAAATTAAAAATTAAAAATTAAAAATTAAAAATTAAAAATTAAAAATTAAAAATTAAAAATTAAAAATTAAAAATTAAAAATTAAAAATTAAAAATTAAAAATTAAAAATTAAAAATTAAAAATTAAAAATTAAAAATTAGAAATTAACAGTTAAAAATTAAAAATTAAAAAAAAAATTACAAATTAAAAATTATAAATTAAAAATTAAAAATTAAAATTAAAATTAAAATTAAAATTAAAAATTAAAAATTAAAAATTAAAAATTAAAAATTAAAAATTAAAAATTAAAAATTAAAAATTAAAAATTAAAAATTAAAAATTAAAAATTAAAAATTAAAAATTAAAAATTAAAAATTAAAAATTAAAAATTAAAAATTAAAAATTAAAAATTAAAAATTAAAAATTAAAAATTAAAAATTAAAAATTAAAAATTAAAAATTAAAAATTAAAAATTAAAAATTAAAAATTAAAAATTAAAAATTAAAAATTAAAAATTAAAAATTAAAAATTAAAAATTAAAAATTAAAAATTAAAAATTAAAAATTAAAAATTAAAAATTAAAAATTAAAAATTAAAAATTAAAAATTAAAAATTAAAAATTAAAAATTAAAATTAAAAATTAAAAATTAAAAATTAAAAATTAAAAATTAAAAATTAAAAATTAAAAATTAAAAATTAAAAATTAAAAATTAAAAATTAAAAATTAAAAATTAAAAATTAAAAATTAAAAATTAAAAATTAAAAATTAAAAATTAAAAATTAAAAATTAAAAATTAAAAATTAAAAATTAAAAATTAAAAATTAAAAATTAAAAATTAAAAATTAAAAATTAAAAATTAAAAATTAAAAATTAAAAATTAAAAATTAAAAATTAAAAATTAAAAATTAAAAATTAAAAATTAAAAATTAAAAATTAAAAATTAAAAATTAAAAATTAAAAATTAAAAATTAAAAATTAAAAATTAAAAATTAAAAATTAAAAATTAAAAATTAAAAATTAAAAATTAAAAATTAAAAATTAAAAATTAAAAATTAAAAATTAAAAATTAAAAATTAAAAATTAAAAATTAAAAATTAAAAATTAAAAATTAAAAATTAAAAATTAAAAATTAAAAATTAAAAATTAAAAATTAAAAATTAAAAATTAAAAATTAAAAATTAAAAATTAAAAATTAAAAATTGAAAATTAAAAGTTAAAAAATAAAAAATAAAAATTAAAAATTAAAAATTAAAAATTAAAAATTAAAAATTAAAAATTAAAAATTAAAAATTATAAATTAAAAATTAAAAATTAAAAATTAAAAATTAAAAATTAAAAATTAAAAATTAAAAATTAAAAATTAAAAATTAAAAATTAAAAATTAAAAATTTAAAATTTAAAATTTAAAATTTAAAATTTAAAATTTAAAATTTAAAATTTAAAATTTAAAATTTAAAATTTAAAATTTAAAATTTAAAATTTAAAAATTAAAAATTAAAAATTAAAAATTAAAAATTAAAAATTAAAAATTAAAAATTAAAAATTAAAAATTAAAAATTAAAAATTAAAAATTAAAAGTTAAAAATTAAAAATTAAAAATAAAAAATTAAAAATTAAAAATTAAAAATTAAAAATTAAAAATTAAAAATTAAAAATTTAAAATTTAAAATTTAAAATTTAAAATTTAACATTTAAAATTTAAAAATTAAAAATTAAAAATTAAAAGTTAAAAATTAAAAATTAAAAATAAAAAATTAAAAATTAAAAATTAAAAATTAAAAATTAAAAATTAAAAATTAAAAATTAAAAATTAAAAATTAAAAATTAAAAATTAAAAATTAAAAATTAAAAATTAAAAATTAAAAATTAAAAATTAAAAATTAAAAATTAAAAATTAAAAATTAAAAATTAAAAATTAAAAATTAAAAATTAAAAATTAAAAATTAAAAATTAAAAATTAAAAATTAAAAATTAAAAATTAAAAATTAAAAATTAAAAATTAAAAATTAAAAATTAAAAATTAAAAATTAAAAATTAAAAATTAAAAATTAAAAATTACTAGCTATTCAGATAAATATATTTTAAAATTTGCTTTTTTTAATGTTAATGTATGGAAATTTTTAGCCAAGAATCAGTTTATTTTATTTTTTTTTAATTATCATGAATTATCTCAAAACTTTCTTATAGGGATCAAACTTTGGGTGTTATAACGCTGGCTTCGTTATATAAATAATATCTTAAGGGTTTTCTACGCTAGTAAAAGAAAAATAATGCAGTTTTTCAAATAGTAACTAATTCTTTCTATGGAAGACACGATCATGGTTTTTTATAACAAAAAATTATGATAGAAACTGGCCAACAAGAAGAGCAATTAACTTTAAATTTAATTGGTATTCGAAATTTAAATTTCAGTACCAACAACCGTTTTAAAGTGGTAGCCGTTCCCAATATTGGTTGTAATATTGAGTTTAAGATGCTGGTGGAGGTTATCAAAGATTCGGTCCAGCCGAATTTAACACTCTTACTTCTTTTATTTTAAAAAAGTACAGAAATACATTTGAAAAAACACATAATTTACAGTTGTATAATCTGTAAAAAAAAATACAAAATTTTCGAATTTAAAATTTTTTTTAAAAATTGTAAGCTGTTAAAAATATGTATGCCTAACAATCAGGAAAATATATGAAAAGCAAAATTCATCCATTTATATATGTAACATTTCAAAAATTTTTATTTTTGACTTTTATATATTTATTTACTTATTTTTCTACGCAGTGTACAATATATTTTTATAATATAATACATATTAAAACTGTAGTAGATAATTAAGTTCGTATATATGGAAGCTTGGAATATGATCTGGAAAATAAGATACTAACCATGATATGTTTTATTATACCCTATACCACTATGTGGTTTGGGTATAATGACTTTGTGCTGCTGTTTGTAACAACCAAAAATATTCGTCTAGACCCATCTTTAAATATACCGATCGACTCAGAATCACTTTTTGAATCGAAATAGCAATGTCCGCCCGTCCGTCCGTCCGTCCGTCCGTCCGTCCGTCCGTCCGTCTGTGTGTCCATGTAAAGTTTGTAATCAAACTACAGGTCGCAAATATGAATATCTTTTGATGATATTTGGTATATAAGCTTCCATCAGCCATGGGATGAACGCTATTGAAATTGGTGAGAATCGGTCCATGTTCAGACCTAGCCCCCATACAAATGACCCCTATGAAATCGACATAAATTGCCATAAGTTCCAAATTATCATATAGATCTCAGTCAAATTGGGTTTGTATGTGTTTATTACATCTATTAATCAGTAGTTCAAAAATACTCCCTATAGGAAAATTCTTAGTCATAAGCCCCATACAGAGCTGCTTCCCGATCTTCACTTAAATCTATTAAATAACAAAAATATTGCACAGATTTTTCTCAAATTTGGTTTGTATATATTTTTTCAAAGTATAAGTGACTTTACCAAATATGGTCATGATCGGTCCATTTTTCGACCTAGTCACCATATAAATATAGTGTCCGATATGAACTTTTTCATATCTGCAGCGAAAAATATTAATAAAAATGCCACACAAATTTGATTTATGCTTATTCGCTATATACAATTATTTGGACCGAAGAGATAGAGTATCTTAACCATGGTATAGGGTATCGTATAGTCGGGCTAGACCGATTATAATTTTCTTACTTGTTTTAAGTTTCAAATGGTTCAAAACGTATTAAAGAGTACTAGCTTATTCCAGCGCTCGAAAACGAGTCCAGTTTCTAGGCAGCTTTATTTTCAACTTAGCCAATTCACAAACCAACACTTTTATGATTTATTATTATTGTGAAGAAGATAACACATTAACAAATTTAATAAAACACACATAGTATGTGTATAATTTTATGTATATGTTAGTAGCAACTATAAATGCAATTTACTCAAAATAAAGGGAAAAAATTTAAAAATTTGTAAATCTGCAAAATGGCTAAAAAGAAATACCTTTAAAATAATATACGTTTGATCAAAATCGGGATAAAACGGTAGAAATCGCCTAGCCTATTAATATTATAGATATTAAAAGGAGTTTCGTGAATATTCCGTACAAAACTATATAAGTTCGTGTTAAAGACAAAAAATATATTAAAAACTTAATTTTACGATGAAAATATTTTGGTACACCTTCTAATTTACTCATAAAAATAAAATAGTTGATACCCATATTTGTACATAAGAGGTCTTATAGTGAAAAAACGCCTAAAACACGAACTAGCCGCTATATCCAAAAAAGCGAGTAATATACGTGGACTTTAACGAGTATTATAGTCTGTGGGATAGGCTTTGAAAATTCCTTTCATAGGATGTCCAATTTGTATATAGACGAAATAACGGCCGTTTTTTGCACCTTTTGTACCCCCTACACACGAGATTGTGCAGCTAAAAAAAATACGGGTGCCTTATTTTCTCGTTTTCTCTAACAAGTCAAGTTTCATCGCGATCTGCGGGTGCCACCGTAAGACCTTCCTTGTTATTGAAATGCCCTTTATCAAGCAATGGTTTCTTATATAACCAGTATCGTCGTATTTAACGAATATTTCTTATCGCATACTAAAACCTCAACAAAATTATATGTACTTTATTGTTTGACAATAAACACAAACAGAAGGAAACACAAACCATAACACATATGTGTGTGTTTAATAGCAGCTAAATAAAGTTTAGATACAACAAAATATATAAATAAGAGAGCAGAGAGACCAAATTATAACAAAACATTTAACTATTCGTTTTTAGTAAACTCCAAAAATAAAGAATAGATGCGGTTTGCCCGAAATTAAATTCAACTAAATTCCTTTGTCACTTAAGGTATGGAAACGTTTCAGGATTTCATTATATGACTGAATTTCGGACTAGAACCTTTAGTAATGAATTTAAAGAAATCTTTCAATTTGGAATTATTAAAATGTAAAAAAGTCATAAATGAATGAATTACGGAAGGCTTTAGGAATTCATTCAGTTTTGTAATTGAGTTCCATACTGCGCAAAGGGCAATTTGGGTCATTGATGAATTTATTCAATAAATATAAATAAAAATTTAAGGACCACAGGTTTTTCGTTAAAATATAAAACACAATACTTCTGAGAGTTTATGTATTTTAAATTGGTCATTTAGCATTAAAATCCACATATGTTTTATTTATTTAAAGAGCATTTGTGTTAAGTATTGCCATGACAAAATCTAATATCGCACAGCAGACGCGCTTAAAATATCCCAAATCAACAAATATTTAAGATAAAAAAAAAACATATTTATAGGCATGATTTGCAAATATACACTAAAATTAGTAATGCTCTAGGCTAGTTAGGCTTTACCTAAATATTTCATAAAATCTTTGCTTTAAAATAAAAATATTCAATGCTGAAAAAGTTGGTAGTTCAATAAAAATCAGATTATTTGAAGATTACTAAAAATGTTTTAAATGTCCCGTTTTCTTGTATACTTACATTAAAATGGAAACTCTGTAATTCTCACAGTTATAAACTTTAAATAGCATATGACTAGAAGAAAAATATCTTAGTGTGCTCTAATAAGCCGATTCATTGAGTAGTGAAGTGAGTGATAATTTTTTTCTTTCTTTACTATTTTTTATTCGAAAATCAGCTGCATTATAGAAAGTAAATGCATACAATATAAGCAAATATAACAATATAATAAAAAATTAAATACATATATTTTTAACATTTATGATTTTCAAAAGTATTTTGACTCGGAATTAAGTATCGATAACAAAAATTAAAAATGAGTGCTTGGGAAAATAATGTAGAAATTCAATTATTTCGGGAGTATTTACGTATTCCCAGTGTTCATCCAGATGTTGACTATGGTAAGTTTCTGATGTTTTCAAATAATTTTTTGTATGAAATAAAATTTTTTTATATACATACATATGTAAATTATAAAATATATAGTTAAATACACTGTGCTAAAATGACCTACAGGATATTGTACGTTCGAGTATGGTTGAGAATATCACAAAACCATGTTCAAAAATTGGACATACTAGTATTTATATCTATGTATATGTTTGGAAACCATAATAAGTTCATTGAAAATTGACAATAACTTAAAAAGAATTTTTGAACATGGTTTCACGAAGTGACTTGACCGACAGTCAGATAATATTTTATAGGAATACATTTTTATTTGGTCCTATGGTTATCATCATTCACATAACTATTCCAAGTCATACATTTCATATAATAATGTCAACATACTGCTTATTATTTATATATTATAACATTTCAGTGTAATTTATTTGCATAAAAAGGACTTTTTTATCTATTAGGGATATTCACAATGTCAATATAATATTGCATAAGCATAACTAATTTTATATATTGATATATACATATGTATACAAAATCACAACCAAAAAAAAAAACAGTTCAACCAATTGTGTAGTCTCTGTAGGCATCCAGTGAGCCTATATATTAGCATATTTGGATGCTGTAGAAGTATCAGTAAAACTGCTCTTAAGCGCTTTTATAGTAGTTTTAGTGATCCTTTTGCTGGAACAAACAGTGTGGTATTGTTGTCGACTCGCTTTGTGCTCCTCATCACTCTTTTTGCAAAGTGCAGTCTTCATAATTGTTGATGAAATTACGTTGAAGTTTTTTCATGTTGTTTTGCATTGATATTCTCCTTGGAGTTTCGCTACGGCACTTTCTTACTTGATACGACTTGAGTCCTCCTTCATTTTTCAATATTCTTACGAAATGCTCCGAGCTAATTATTTTTTGTGCTGCTTCTTCCATCGAAATATTAGCGTTTTTCATAAAAAGTGTCAATATTTCTCTAACCTTGTTAGTGTCAGTGGCAGTCAGTGGTTTATATTGTATATGTTTTTGGATCACATAAGAGACTTAATTAAATATGTTTCGATGTCCATTATTTACCTCTCCATGGACGGATGGACCTATTAATTAGATCCTTTTCCGAATCTCATAGTATAGAATATCGTGTTGTCTGTATAGAACGAATGTCAACCTCGATACAAAAGTAACAATAAGTCCGTAATTTTTGCACTTCCCTCTTAGTTAATTCAAAGCCAAAACTGTCCCCGCCAACTAGCATCCTTTCATAGACTATTATCAAATTTGAAGCAAACTCCGTCATTAACTTTTGCAAAAATGGAAAAGAGTGAATTTCGAGTGTTCATAAAACAGCAGAAAAATCCATTACTCAAACAAAGAAAGAGCTTGATAAGTTACTGAGTTTTGAACGTTCTCGACGACTTGGTGTTCGTCGAGGCTCTGTGATTTCGACTTTATAAGATCAGTTGGATTTTAGAAACCAATCCGAAAGATAGATGACGCCCTTACTAACAATTGACCACTAAAGCAATTGTGTGACAACTTAAAAAAAAAAATGGATGCGTATATTGAGCTAGTCTCCAATTTTGCAAAATAAAAGCCGCTGACTTATTGGTCAGCTCTCGTGAAGTTAACATAGCTTCATTTTTATACCCTATACCACTATGTGGTCAGGGTATAATGACTTTGTGCTAATGTTTGTGACTATCAAAAATATTTAGCCTAGACCCATCTTTTATTATACCGATCGACTCGGAATCAGTTTCTGAGTCGATTTAGTGGCTTCTATCGGCCATAGGATAGCGCTATTGAAATTGGTGAAAATCGGTTCATGTTCAGACCTAGTCCCCATACAAATGGCCCCTATGAGATCGACCTAAATTGCCATAATATCCAAATTATCATATAATCTCGGTCAAATTGAATTTGTGTATGTTTATTACATCCATTTATCAGTAGAACAAAAATAAACCCTATAGGATAGTTCTTAGTTATAGCCCCCATATGAAGCTGATTCCCGATCTTTTCCTAAATCTTTCAAAAAACAAAAATATTGCACATACGCAATGGGGTGCTATTTTTTAAAAAAGGAATTTTTAGACAAATTCGAATTATCAAAGTTAAACCTCAATGAAAATCTCTTCCCCTGTGGAACAGAAGTAGATATTTATATATCTGCAAATAATATTGACAGCAATGCTAACCTTTTGCGAAACTTTAAGAAATAAAGTTAACTTTGACAACGAAATTTTTAATTTTGTACAGAAAATGTTGTTTTTGGTAAAACCAGCAGTATAGTACCTCATTTATTAACAATGTTCCCAAATGGAACTGAAAATTACGATACTATTTATACTAAATTCCGAGCTTCGCCGATGTAGATGCTTTCCAAATTTTAAAAAATTAAAGTTTTTAAATTTTTTGGGCCAAAGTGTCAGCTATGAAAAATAAATTGAAAATGTTGATGTTTCCAGAGCTTTCTCGTTGTGCGAAGAATATTATCAATTCCACACTTATCAGCGAATGTGGAAAGAATATGTTCGTATCAAAATATTATTAACACGAAGGAACAGAATAGGCTGTATGTGCCAACGGTTTCTAATATAATCGAAACAAAAGACTTATTAGAAACATATGATTCCTGTTGCTATAATAAAAATAACAGCTGATTTGTTGTCAAAAAATGTACAATTTTGATCTCATTTTACTTTTGATGTATAATACATACATACATTTTATAAGTTGTTTCCGTTATCTATGTATATATCACAAGTACAATGAATTTTAAGTACGTTTTGTTTTTGTTTAAATTTCTAAATATGTACATATGTATGTATAAAAAATAAATAAAAAATACCAAAAACTAATTTTAGTGCTATTGGGATCGAAAAGGTATAATTTTAAAAGTTAGTTTTCTCATTTATCATCCCTGTTACCATATAAACATTTTTATTTTTTGCCTACATCGCCTTTGCATACATCGCCTTTTGGATTTATGGTTTGAATAAATCAAATGTATTTTTTATTAAATTATATTCGATATTTGAATATTCGAGTACTCGAAATAAATTAAAAATTCCGATTACTTGCGTAGTCGATAAGCGGCATTGAATTTCCAAGTTATGAGTATGTACTTGGCTAAGACTTATAGGGACTGATTCAATCTTGCGCGTACAAATTTTGTATTAAGAAAAAGCTTTTTCTAGTCGTACATGTGAATTGTCTTACTGAATCAGGCCCATACGAAATTGGCCCGAGCGTATTTTATATTTTGTATTAAAAAATGTTTATATTTTGATATGCGCCGAAAACTATTAGCGCTAAATTAAGGAAATGATCCATATATTTGAATTGGTGTTATTTTAACTTTAAAAATGTAATATTTTATATATACCACGCGTTTAGAGAATTGGTCTTAGATAGGTATAGAAAATAAGCATAAACCAAATCAGATCTGAAAAAGTTCATATTGGATGTTATATTTATTTATATGGGGACTAGTTCGAAAAATGGACCGATCCTGACCATATTTCGTAAAGTCACTTATTTTTTGCAAAAACATATATAAACCAAATATGAGAAAAATTTGTCCAATATTTTTGTTCTTGATAGGTTTAAGTGAAGATCGGGAAACGGTTGTATATGGGGGCTATGACTAGAATTGTCCTATAGGGTTATTTTTGGACAACTGATTAATGGATGTGCTAAACACACATAAACCCAATTTGACCGAGATCTATATGATAATTTGGATCTTTTGGTAATTTAAGTCGATCTCATAGGGGTCATTTGTATGGGGATTAGGTTTGAACATGTACCGTTTTTCACTAGTTTCAACAGCGTTCGTCATATGGCCGATAGAAGCTTATATACCAAATTTTATCAAAATATATTTATATTTGCGATAATTTGATTACAAAGTTTAGATGGACACACAGACGGTCGGGCAGACATACGGACGGACGGACAGCGCTAAATCGACTCAGAAAGTGATACTGAGTCGATCGGTATAATAAAGTATGGGTCTAGGTCAAATTTTTTTGGTAGTTACAAACATCCGTAGAAACTCATTATACCCAACCTCATAGTGGTATAGAGTATAAAAATATGTTTTAATTTATCCACGGGGCATATGCAGCACAAGGACTTAACACCTTAATGTTTATACATTCTTATGTATGTATATTATTTTTTTCAGTTTTGCCATGTTTAAAACCGATTGCCTTAAGAACTTCCTTGACATTTGGCATGCAAAGTAAAAACTCATACACAATGTTCGTACATGTGTGTTCTTTTAAAAAAAAATATTGTACATTTATTTATAAAATCAATGCATCCTTGAAGTTTTTCAAATAAATTTCAAAGTAGGCTGGCCATAAATTGAAAAGATTTTGATAAATATACATTTACATACGGTTATTCAAATAATTTGAAATTATGAAAACTATTAATTTTTAAAATTAGAAGGAGTTGAATATGATTTTTACGATATAATTAACACAAAAAAGTCAACTATATTATCCCGAATACACAAACAATTTCCGAAATTATGGACATACATATGTATGTTTTTGAACTGCTGATTAATGGATGTAATAAACACACACAAACCCAATCTGACTGATATCTATATGATAATTTGGAACTTATGGCAATTTATGTCGATTTCATAGGGGTCATTTGTATGGGGACTAGGTCTGAACATGGACCCATTCTCACCAATTTCAATAGCGTTCATCCCGTGGCCGATGAAAGCTTATATACCAAATTTCATCAAAATATTCGACTCAAAAAGTTATTCTGAGTCGATCGGTATAATTAAAGATGGGTGTAGGACGAATATTTTTGGTTGTTACAAACAACAGCACAAAGTCATTATACCCAAACCACATAGTGGTATAGGGTATAAAAAATTTGAGCTTGATCGGACCTCCTTTGCAGGTTTTATACTTCTAATGGTGAAAATCACGTTTTTATACCCTATACCACTATGTGGTTTGGGTATAATGACTGTGCTGATGTTTTTTATTTATTTATTTATTAGGTCAATGGAATAAATCCTTACAGACCTGTATAAATGATATAATTACATATGTACATACATTGAAACAATTAAATGATTTAAAAATAAAAACAAATAGTTAGGAATTTAAGAAAATAATGATATTATGCTTAATTACATCAGTGTTCAACGAAAAATCAATTAATTGATAAAGATTATTATAAACACAACAAATTCTTCTAAAAGGATCAGCTAGAGCATAGTTGGTTTGAAAAGATTTAACAAAGAGTGGTTGGAAATGGCGTGATATTCGTTGAGGAACATTAAAAGTTATATTGTTGACAAGAAAGTCAGAACAGATTTCACCATTAATTAGGTTGATCATAAATGTTACTTTTAGCATAGTCCTACGGCTTTCCAAAGTAGGTAATTTTATTAATTTAAGTCGATCAACGTATGAAGGTAGATTAATTGCAGAATTCCAAGGTAAGCCACGTAAGCAAAAGAGTAGAAATTGTTTCTGTACAGACTCGATTCGTTGAATATGAATGTTATAGAAGGGATCCCATATTATTGACCCATATTCTAAAATAGGCCTTACAAGAGATGTAAAAAGTTGTTTGGTTATGTAAGGATCAATAAATTCTTTTGCCCATCTTTTAATAAAGGCGAGTGTACCTCTAGCTTTATTAACTGTCATGGTGACGTGAGATACAAAGTTTAATTTAGGATCAAGTAGAATCCCTAAATCCAGAAAAGTATCAACATGTTCAAGCTGATAGCCGCCCAAAAAGTAGTTAGCAGGAAAAACATTATTTCTAGAAAAACGCATACATTTACATTTTTTCAAATTTAGTTCCATTAGGTTACGGTTACACCACGAAAAGAAATTGTTGAGATCTGATTGAAGATGAATATGATCATTATGTTGACAGTAACTTAAAAAAATTTTAACATCATCAGCGTACATTAAAACGTGGCAAAAATTTATCACTTTTGGAAGATCATTGATGAAAAGTGAGAAAAGAATTGGTCCAAGATGGCTGCCTTGAGGAACACCAGAAGTCACAGTAATTTCTTTAGATGACATATTATTATACATTACACGTTGTGTTCTCTCAGAAAGATATGATTTTATCCATTTAAGGCTTAATGGTGTTAAACCTAATAAATCCAATTTGATCAGTAGAAGGTTATGGTTTACTTTATCGAAAGCCTTACTAAAATCGGTGTATACTGCATCCGTTTGTTTTTTCTTGACGAAACCATCGTTAATTATTGTCGTAAAATGAAGCACGTTTGTAACGGTAGAGCATCCTTTCCGAAATCCATGTTGAAATGGTGACAAAATTGACGATGAGTGACAGCACAAAAAATCTGTAATAAATTTCTCGAAAAGCTTAGGGATTGCACTAAGTTTAGCAATACCACGGTAATTAGAAACATCCGACCTATTTCCAGATTTAAATAGTGGAATGATGTAAGAAGCTCTCCAAAATTTTGGAAAATAACCGTTTTTTATTGACGCATTAAACAACAGAGTCAGTGGTGTTGCCAAGGAAGTAGCACAATAATTGAGTATAGAACTAGGTACTCCATCAGGTCCATGAGTAAATGAAACTTTAAGTTTCTTCAGGCTATTGACAAGTTCTGCCTTATCAATTAGGGGAAAAGATATAGCTTGATTTGTGTTTATTGGATATGAATAGCTGTTGGAACAATATTGAGCAACAGAATATGTACTAGCAAAAAAATCCGCAAACATGTTACTTATTATAGTATCATCACTAGAGTCGACATCGTTAAATTTCATTACAGATGGATAACCAGTAGTTTTTCTTTTTGAATTAACAAAGTTGTAAAATGCTTTAGGATCACGATTGAAATCTTCCTTCATTTTGTTAAGATAGTTTTTGTATAAATAATTGTTAAGAATATTATATTCGGCACGATGAATGGAGTATTTTTCAAAAAATACAAGAGAACCAAAAATTTTATACTTTTTATAATATTTGTTCTTCAAATTTTTTAATCTTGATAGTTGTTTTGAGTTCCAAGGCGGGCCAGTTCGTTTGTAGACAGAACGCTTTGGGATGCATTCATCCATAAAAGAATACATAGTACTATAAAAGACCTCCACCATTAAATCAATAGAAGTATGGCACAACAAATCATTCCAGTTAGTGTTAGAAATTAAATCAATCAATTTGCTATAGTTGGTTTGTTTAAAACAAAAAACTTTATCTTTATTAATATTATTGGATCCACCAAAAGTAGGCAAAACACAGCTAATTTCAATAGTTGGATGAAAGCGATTTTCCGGCAAGGTGATAGGATCAGAGCGAGTAATTATACAATCTTCTGGATTATTTGTAAATACCAGATCTAGGAGTTTACCGTATTCATTAAATACGCCATTCATCTGGTAAAGACTAAGATCCACAATCTCATGCAATATTAAATCATCACAGTTATTAGATTTAATTGGAATAAAATCCGGAGCATCAGGCGAATTTTTCCATATTATAGATGGTAAATTAAAATCTCCAACAACAAAAATTAAATCCTCAGGTTTAGCACGTTGAGCAACTGATTTGATGGCCTGAACGTGTTCAAGGTATATTTCTTCGGGAGAATTAGGAGGTATATACGAACAGGTTATGATAATGATTTTATAATTAAGCTTTATCATTACACTGACAAACTCAATATTTGGAGAAGATTCTGATTGAAGAGATTCGGAAGCAAACAGGCATGATACAGCAATTAAAACACCACCACCATTACGATCGTTTCTGTTATATCTATATATTTGATAATTGTTACATAGTAACTCAGAATTAAAAACATTATCTTTCAGCCATGTCTCAGTAAAGATGATAACATGAAAATTAAAATCGTAACTGTTAACTAGTAGATTAGACATTTTAGTATTTAAACCACGCACATTCTGATACATAATGATTAGTCGTTCAACGGGTAAAGAATCTAGTTTTTTGAATTAATGTTGAAATTCGTATTTTCATTTATTCGATGTCGGGGCGGAAGCTCAGCAATGTTGTTTCTCCGTGGATTTTCTTTAAATTCATATTCACGAACTAAAGTATTCACAGGCCAGAAACCAGGGTTAACAATTTGCTCATAAAGATCGAACGGAACGGTTATTTTAAAAGATGTAATCCTTCTTGGTACGGAATAGGAAAATTTATATATCATAACATCAGCTTTATAACTTAGTTTAGAGTTTATATAAAAGTTAATGTCATTAGTGGAGGTATCCGAAGAAAGACGCGAAACAAAAATAGATTTTTTTGGCGGTATTACTTTTAGTTGTTTCGGTAACGCCTCTTCATTAGTTAAAGATGGTGGAATAGCAGTTGTAGGCGTCAAGGACGTATTATTTAAAGATGGTAGCATTGCAGTTTTAGACATCAAGGGAGCAGTATTTGTAAACGATTGTATATTATCAGTAGTAAGTGTCGATGATGCATTATTAAAAGATGGTAGGACAGCATTTTGAGGCATCAAAGGAGAAGTAATTGTCGTAAGCATATTAGCAGCATTCAGAGTTGTATGGATTGAAGAAGCAGTAGTATTGTCAGGGTTTTCTCTATTCATGAATCTGGGTGACTTACGGCGATTTGCAGATGGTAATTTAGGTGATTGGAGTCCATCCAATGACTTGAAATCATCAAAAAGCTTTCCATAAGAGTTTATTTGCCCGGATAAATTGGCAAAATGGATCTGAATTTGCAAAAAATTGTTTTTAGTGCTTTGGAAGAAGCGGTAAAAATCAGCGCCAATTTTTTGACAGTCATTACAGCGCCAATGCAAGTTTTTATGCTTCGATACAGATTCGGCTACTAAACCAGATAAACCACTGCATTTAAAGTGACATACACCAAGACAAAGCCAGCAACTCATCATTCTCTCGTCATGACCTTCCAAAGAACAGCCTTTTTTTAAACATGCCATTTTAAGGGATTTAATTTAGTTTTATTGGGGATATAGATTTTTAAAATAACTGGCAGCACTTTTTGTTTATTAGGAATTGTTATTGTTGTTGTTTGGTTTTGCTATTGTTTTTTTTTTTTTTGTGTTTTCTTTTTATGCTATGTTCTATTGAGTAAGTGTTATTTCTGTTAAGTATATTTTGTTGTTGTAAAATGTTTCGTATTTATTGGCTTATTGTAAGAATATAGCACTTGTTTTAAGTTATTTGAAATATTGCTGTTGTGTTTTTTTATATTTTCTTTTTGTAAGTGTTCTATTGAGCAAGTGTAATTTCTGTTTAGTGTATTTTATTGTTGTAAAATGTTATGAATTTGACAATTTGTTTATTGTTGGTAATTTCGTGTATTGAAGAAAGAAATTTTTTTTATAAAACAAATATTTAAAAATTGCGGCCTTTAAAATAAGCTTTTTAAATTGATTTTTTTTGACAAACCAGAAATAATTACACGGATTTTTAAGCATTAAACACAAAATTATAAATTCTTTAATGCAAAAGTTGTTGACGAAAAACACGGAGCACAATTCAAGATAAACTGTCTTACACGAAGGTTGAAGGTTGTTTGTAACAACCAAAAATATTTGACCTAGACCCATCTTTTATTATACCGATAGAATCAGAGTCACTTTTTGAATCGATTTAACTATGTCCGTCCGTCCGTTCGTCCGTCCGTCCGTCCGTCTGTGTGTCCATGTTTATTACATCCATTAATGAATAGTCCAAAGACGGTCCCTATGGGACAACTCTTGGTCATAGGCCCCATATAGATCTGCTTCCCGATCTTCACTTAAATCTATCAAAAAACAAAAATATTGCACTGATTCATCTCAAATTTTGTTTGTATATATTTTCGCAAAATACAAGAGACTTTACCAATCATGGTCAGGATCGGTCCGTTTTTGGACCTAGTCCCCAAATAGACATAGCATCCGATATGAACTTTTTCATATCTGCAAATTTGGTTTATGGTTATTTTCTATATCCAATTAGTTGGGCCTAAGAGATAGGGTTTCTAAACGCATGGTATAGGGTATCGTAAAACGTTCAAAAATTTTAAAAGATTTTTTATCAAAAACTAAGTTTTTTTTTAAATTTTGTCTAGCAAAAAATACCATTCTTCAAAAAATATATGTTAAAGCTTCGTCCTTTCTAAAAATTTTGAAGGGTAGAACAAGTTGATCGCGAAAAAGACACCGGAGTTATAGCCATTTATGTAAGGCAACCTCTAAAATTTTTTAAAGAAACGAAGCAAAAAATATTTTTTTTTTAATATCAAAGCACTGTAGAAAACGTAATGGTTTTTTTTTTTTGATAAACTAAACAATCGCTGCAGAAAAAAACTTAAATAAAACCACATTTTCGACTTGAGAAAAGTCGCTATTGAAGCTGTTAAGCTGCAATTTTGTTTCCAGGTTATTTTGACTATGCCCTTTCAGAATATGCCTGGATATCGTAAATCGAAGTCGAAAAAAATTCTGAACCCATCTAACGTTAATATTTTTATGACTTTTATTTTTAAGCTCTTTGAAGTTGTTTTAACATTTACTGAGTGCCAGATGCTCCCGCCAAAATGCATTGTTCAGGGCGAAACTGGGCAAATTTCGAAAAGCCGACTTTAAAATTAGGAAATTCGGTTTTGAACAATTCAAAAAGCTCACGCGAATTACAGTAAATGAGCCGTTTCTGAAGCCTTTCCTTTTTGCTATTGTTTACTTTGAACACTTAATCACTGCTTCAAACACTGTTGAACTAATTAGCTTTGTGAGCATAAATAATAAATTTCGAACGCAATGTTAGACACGAAAAACGAAACAATGGACTAGTTTGCCGTAAAAAACTAAACACAAACAAAATTTCAGCTTAATAGCTTCAATAGCGACTTTGCTCAACCCGAAAATGTGATTTTGTTTAAGTTTTTTTAGGAAAGACGCAGCTTTAACATATATTTTTGGATCATTTTTGAAGAATGGTATTTTTTGCAAGACCATTTTTTTTTAAAAAAAACATCGTTTTTTAAAAAAATCTTTTAAAATTTTTGAATTTTTTTTTCAAAATATTTTTTTTCTAAAAAGATTTAAGTCCCAAACATTGAAAAAATATTCATATTTCTAGTTTTTCCGTTTTCAAAATTTTGAACTTTGAAAAAAAAAGCGATTTTCACCATTAAAAGCTTATAAAATCTACAAAGGAAGTCCCATCAAGCTCAACATTTTTTGCGCGCTTTCCTAAGCATAGGGTCTCTCTCCACTGAATTTTATCCGAATAGGAGATATAGTGCTCAAAAAGTATTTTTGATGTGAAAACATCTATATGCTCAGGGGGGGTAAAATCCAATTTCACAATACAATCACAAAAACAGCGTAAGGGAAAATGGGTGTGTGGTATATGTAAGTGTATTGGTGTATTTAGTAAGCAGAACCGCCGAGTTCGCTATCTGTTTAGCAAAATCACAAATCTTTTTCGTTCATTTTAAATATTCAAGCTATTGACCGCTAGGTGTGCTGTGAGTTTAACATGCTCACAAACTTACAGAGTTGTTTTTTTTAAATATTCAAGTACATATTTGTTATTGGCAGAACTTTTTAGTAATCAACACCGCCGATTTCGCTGTCTGTTTAGCAAAATCACAAATCTTTTTTGTTAATTTTAAGTATTTAAGTGTATATTTGCTATTGACAGAACTTTTTTAGTAAGCAGAACCGCTAGGTGTGCTGTGAGTTTAAAAAGCTAAATACTAGGAAAACTTTGAAGAAGTCGAAAATAAACTTAGGTGTTTTTTTAATTACTACACCTTTTCCAGTTGTATTTGAGAAAACATCAATTGTATTTCAGAAAGTATCAATTGTATTTCAGAAAACATCAATTGAATTTCAGAAAGAAGCAATTGTGTTTCAGAAAACATCAATTGATTTTCAGAAAATATCAATTGTGTTTCAGAAAGTATCAATTGTATTTCGGAAAACATCAATTGACTTTCAGAAAGTATCAATTGAATCAGAAAACATCAATTGATTTTCAGTAATAACGAATTGTATTTCAGAAAGCTTCACTTGATTTTCTGAAAGTATTATTTGTATTTCAGAAAATATCAATTGAATTTCAGAAAATACCAACTGAGTTTCAGAAATTATCGAATGTATTTCAGAAAATATCAAATGTATTTCCGAAATTATCAGATGTATTTCAGTAATAATCAAATATATTTCAGAAAATATCAACTGTATTTCAGAAAACATCAAATTTATATCCGAAATTATCAAATGTATTTCAGAAACCATCAAATATATTTCAGAAAATTTTAAATGCATTTCAGAAAACAGCAAATGTATTTCAGTAATTATCTAACGTATTTCAGAAAACATCACATGTATTTCAGAAAACATAAAATGTATTTCTGAAATTATCAAATGTATTTCAGAAAACATCAAATGTATTTCAGAAATTATTAAATTTACTTCAGAAAATATGAATTGAATTTCAGAAATTATCAATTGAGTCTCAGAAAAATAGTCAGAACGCTATATAAAACAAGTAAGCGTGTTAAATTCGGCTGTGCCGAATCTTTGATACCCTCCACCTCGGTTTGAGTATTGATGATAAATGTAAACAAAATATTGGAAAAATATGCATGCATTTCCTATATGCATGCGTTTCCGGTTATATGACATAACTTCTCGTTTAATTTAGTATTTGCTAATTAAATAGCTCGCCCTAACCTCCATTGCAAACGTAAAGGTTGTGTAGGGTGGCTATATGCATTAAATCGTGCTTTTTTGGCTTTTAACTGGCCAAATATTTCTTCATTGCGGCTATATATGAAAAAAGGATTAATTCGTGAATGCACTGAAAAGCTTAATGAGGATCTCAATATAATATTTGAATGGGCTTCTTCAAATGGATTTTACTTAAATCCAAAAAAATCAAAATGTTTAGTTATAACCATCCCTATAGATATTCCAGTATCATTAGGTAATCAGAATATTGAAATTGTGGAATCTGCTAGGAATCTGGGAATCATTTTTAATAAATCGCTCACGTGGAACAATCAGATTAATTCTGCATCTGGAAAAATATTTGTAATGCTAAGAACGTTGTACCCTATACAACATCTTACACCTTCAAACATTCGTGTGCTTCTCGCGAAAACCTTCATTATGCCGAAGTTACTATATGGTTGTGAGATATTTGCTTTTTGTGATTCAGAAAGTAAAAGGAGATTATTAGTAGCTTACAATGCGATCCTACGTTATGTGTATGGTATAAATAGATATGATGGAACTTCTCTATATTCTAAGTCTCTGTACGGAGTTAACCTCGTGGCCTTAATTAAAATAAGATCATTAATTCTACTTCACAAAGTGTATATTACAAAGAACCATCTTATTTATTTGAACGCCTTCAATTACGATATCGAACATTAATCTCTAGTTGGCAATTTTTTATAAATACCATATGTCTGTGGAACTCGTTACCCAACAATTTACAAATAACAGACAACGCTTTACAATTTAAAAATGAATTGTTTAAAAATGATTTGGTCTCTAATTTTCAACTTTCTTAATTATTGTTTCATTTGTGATAATATTATATATTCTATACTCTCCCATTATGTATTAATTTTTTAGTTATATTTTTATACTTTTGTAATTTTAAATTATTTTTATTTTTATATTTTTTTTGTTTCTTAAAAGTATTGTAACTACTATCACAAATTGATTGTATCATTATAAGATCACATACTGTAATTAAAAAGACTTATATCTTGTTGTATGTGATATTCACATTTATTAAATAAATAAATAAATAAATAAATAAATATAGGTCGGATGGAGTAACAAAATAATAACCGAAAATAGCTCTCTCAACTTTTTTTTCAAAAAAATATTGCCATATATGGAAAACATAGAGAATAAATTTATAATAATATACAATTAAATTAGGGATGCCAAACGCAAAAAACCAAATATCGCAAAAAATTTTAAATAAAATAATTTTTTATCTTTATTTTCTGAAGAACTTCAAGTATTCATCCAAAAAAAATTGTGAAAATTTATATATAAATAACATTCTCATCAAATTGCGTTTATTTATGTAACAATTTTTATGTTCGCAATTCTTAAATATCATTTGAGGTTTTATAAAATTCATTGAATTTAAATTAATGTTTTCTGTAGCCCGATTCAGCAAATTTCAACGATCCGACAATGGCAAACTATATCGACAGCTATTGTTGTTTGCACTAAGGATTAAGTGATTCCCTAAGTACATACATCTTAACGACAGTCGACAAATCTGTTTTTCTATTTATTTACTAATATTTTTACTAATATTTCTGTTTATTTATTTGAAAATGAAATAATGAATTGAATATGCTATTTAATTTTTTTATTTATATAAAAAAGTTTTTTTAATAGAAGCAAAATATTTTCACTATTTTATGATTTTTATTTATGTATGACGACATTTCAACCTAGAAATTTAAGATTTTATCGATTGAATAAACAACACAAAAATGGTTGTCGTTTAGATAACAACAACAGCTGACTTCAACAATAGCAAATATCGTTAAAAAAATTTACTGATAATTTTGCTTTTCTTTTTTTAACGATTCGACTATCGTTAAAAGAAGTTACTGAAAAGCTATTAATTTCTCCTGAATGCCAATATTTTTTATAATGTAAACATTTCTTAAATGTAAACATATTTGGTGTTTTTTTTTTTGGGAATTTGATGCAATTGATGTCTTCCAAATTTAAAATTATTATTTCCGACGTTTTGATATGATTATCTGAAATTCAATTAACATTTTATAATTTATAATTGGAAATTTTAATTCCAGTTTTTAGAATTGATATTTTCTAAAATTTGAATGGAAAATTTAAAAAGTGCAATTTTGTATTTATGTGAATAATACTGCTTTAGTAATTATAAACAATTTTTAAAAATTAGATGTAATCGCAATCAGATATTTTGTAGGTAAAGCAGAATAATAATTCTATATAACCATGTTTAACTGTTTTGAAAGCAAAAAACTTATTGATGAACTCGGTAACTCTATTTTGTAAAGACAACAAAAAGTTAGTATGTCAAACTTATGTTCATATTTGTAAAAGAATATTGAAAAAACGTATGAAATAATAAAAGACCAGTCCGTGTATACTGTTAACATTGTGCTGTGTGATATCTATTTGAATATATTGACATTCATTTTAAAATAGAAATAACTATTGCAAAGCTAATTAGAACAAAAATTGTGGCGCCATCTACTGTGGCATAGTCACGCTGAGCAAAATGAAGTGACACTCTGTTAATGCAAAAGAAGTGTATTTTCCCCACAACAAAATATTGCAGAATTTTATGTAAATAAAATAATATACCGATTTATTTCTAACATGCAGTTATTATGGATATACATATATAGAATATATATTATTTGTATTATTTGTATTATTTAATATGTAATTATTACACACGTAAAATACAACATCAAACGTTATTTTTGTGTTTTTCTCTTTAAATAAATTAATATATAAAATTTTTTTTTGCTAAATTTACATTGTTTTTTTTATTAACAACTAGGTACATATTTTAGCATTATTTGCTTTAGATGCTGGTGAATTTTTACTCCCTTTATATTAACTCGTAGTGTCTGCTTGTCGAAAAAATTTTGGATCAATTTTAACCCCTTTCCCGTGATCGTGACAAGAACAACGTAGAAAATTATATTTTTTCAAGACTTTTTTTAGTTCTTTATTCAAATCTCGGGCTCTAATTGGCCGATTTGGACGATTTAAAATAGCAAACTTCTTAGGATGTTAGTGAATCATTTTTTATGTCAACGAGCACCCTAGCTGCCCGATTGATGCCGTCATCGTGATTTCCACAGACGTACAGACGGACATCGCTATATCAACTCCGGTTGTTATAAGGATCACAAATATATATATTTTATGGGGTCCAAATTTTTTTTCTAATTATTACAAACGGAATGACAAACTTATATATACCCTCTGCACACTGGAGTGGAGGGTATAAATATATTTTTAAGTATTACACTGGGTTTGTAATATTTCTTGAAAACTAGATACCGTCACCTAAAATGCAAAAGGCCTAATATTTTTATTTTTTTACAGGAGAAGCAAAAACATCATAAAACAAAAACTACTTTAAACTTAATACCCAAATTTTAGAATCAAGATGAAAAATAAAGATGGATTTTTATTTATGAAAACAAATTTATGGTATGTAACTACAGTACAAAAAGTCCATTTTGAACTTTTTGTTAGCTACGGCCTTTTGCAGTTTAGGTGACGATATAAAAGTGTTTTTTTCAAAATGATGACTTCAAAATCGGTCAAAATTCTATCTTGGTGTTTATATTTTACCTGATTAAAAAATTAAGTCCTCATCTTCATTCGATTAAAAGGCCGCCCTTTTTAATTTATTTTCCAGTGCATAACAAATAAGTCCAAATATTGCTAAACATTTTCTGCGTCTCCAAATCACTAATAGAAACAATAATAACTTTTCGGTATTGTAGGGTAAACTACTTTTTAATTCTGAATTTCAATAGACATTTTCTGAAATTCAATTGATATTTTCTGAAATACATTTGATAATTTCTAAAATACATTTGATGTTTTCTGAAATATATTTGATACTTTCTGATATACATTTGATGTTTTCTGAAAAACATTTGATACTTTCTGAAATACAATTGGAAAAGGTGTAGATGTTTACACATCTCCCCTGTTATCGCACTCACATTGATATTTTTTTTCACTTGGACTGCCCCATATTCAATATAATTTCTTTAGACGAACGCCACGTTTAAGTTATACAATAGGAGCAATAGAGCAATAGAGGCATAACAAAAGTTTTTTTTTATCAAAATTAGTATTATAAATATTATTATTAAAATACAAAAAGAAAGAATATTAAATAATACAGAAGTAAAAATAATAAATATAGAAATTATTTATGTCATAAAAAATATCTCACTTGTGCACCAGTGTTAATATTTAATCCAAATTAATTGGTCGTTTATCGTCAAAGTGATATATCTAATTGTGCTTTAATAAACAGAAAATAATCAGCTTTAATCTTTTGCCTTAATTTTCATAATAGCTGCATGTGTCTACTGGAATAACGGGTGCAATGAGGACGTGCCCAACGGCATCACTTGAAGTACTCTTGGATCAGAGCCCACTGCATATAGTGGTGCAAAAGAAAGCCCTGGCAACGGCAATCAGGATAAAGGGGGATAAACCTATATCCAGGCTTTATGAAGGGCAATGGAACCAAATAAGTCAGGTTAAAGATTACTCCCTCCTAGATTGTCCAATGGACAGGATGGAGAAGAAATACGATTTCAGGAAAAACTTTGTTACAAAACTTAGTAACAAAAAGGAATGGAGTAGTTTGAGCACAGCATATTCTCTTAAGGAGAATACGATCAAATGGTACACGGACGGGTCAAAGACCGGGAATGGAACAGGGGCGGGAGTCTTTGGGCCTAGAACCAAATACTACGAATCAATGGGAATGCACACGAGTATTTTCCAGGCGGAAATTTATGCCATCGATAGATGTGCACAGATTAACTTAAATAGAAAGTACAATAGACAGGACATAACCATATTATCAGATAGTCAAGCTGCTATTCGAGCACTAGGCTCCTATGTAGTAAACTCTAAGTTAGTATGGGACTGTCTGCAAAGACTGAATGAGCTAGGCGGACACAATACGGTCAGCCTCTGTTGGGTCCCAGGACATATTGGGATTCGGGGAAATGAGCAAGCGGATGAGCTTGCCAGAAAGGGAGCTACCACAAAGCTAATGGGGCCGGAACCGTTTTGTGGAATAGGAAAAGGAGTATGGGAAGGTGTACTCAAAGAATGTGAGAATCATATCAGACAGGAGCTTTTCTCGAGCCACTTGGGCTTAAGGCAATCAAAACTACTGCTAGGTAACTACAACGGTAAGAGATTTGAGTCATGTATCGGACTATCGAAGAACGGACTGAGAATATTAACCGGGATTCTAACCGGTCACTGTAGGCTCAGGGAGCATCTGAGCAGGTTAGGAATTGAAGCGAACCCCATGTGCAGATTTTGCGATGAGAAGGCAGAATCGGCGGAGCACATACTGGGGGATTGTGGAGCTTTAATGCATAAGAGGAAAAAGTACCTGGGTTCTTTCCAAATACCAGGGAGCGAAGTAAAATCACTGGAACCAACCCACATCCTCGAATTTCGGAGGGCTTCAGGATTGGGTGAGATTTTATAGGAACAACTATTAGCAGAGGGCAGTACAATAGATCATACTGGTCGCGGTACTTTCGTCACCTCTTTTATACAATACAATACAATACAATGTGTCTACTAACATCTGAGAAACATCTCTTGAAACTGATAATATATTGCTTATATCAACAACTGCTGTGGTATTTTTTTTTCTTACTTTCAGAACCCTGTATTGAATTTCTACGTAGACAAGCTTCCAGCTTAGGTCTTCCTATAACTACATACTGTCCTGTCAAAAAAAATTTGCCAATTGTGGTCATAACATGGCAAGGTACCCAATCTGAGTTGCCATCTGTAGTGTTAAACTCTCATATGGATGTGGTACCGGTGTTTGCCGACAAATGGAAACATCAACCATTTGGCGCTGAAATTGACGAAGAAGGACGCATCTATGCTCGTGGCTCGCAAGATATGAAATGTGTTGGAATGCAGTATTTGGCAGCTATAAGAGCACTGAAAAAGAGTGGAATAACTGTAAAGAGAACGGTTCATATCACATTTGTACCAGGTACGTCTAATACCAAATTTGCGTAGAGTAAAGAATAAACATCTTAACGAATATTATTTTCAGTATCAATAATATTAATAGGCTAGGCGGTTTTTTGTGACCTATGTTTTGTTCTACCGTTTTAACCCGATTTTGACCATACTTATATTATTTGAAAGGTATTTCTTTTTAGCCGTTTTGCAGATTTACAGATTTTTAAATTTTTTCCTTTATTTTGAGTAACTTGCATTTAAAGTTGCTACTAACACATACATAAAATTGTACATATGCTATGTGTGTGTTTATTAAATTTGTTAATGTGTTTGTTAATGAGTTTGTTATCTTCATTTACAATAATAATAAATCATAAAAGTGTTGGTTTGTGAATTGGCTAAGTGTAAAAATAAAGCTGCCTAGAAATTGCACTCGAATTTCGAGTGCTGGAATCTGCTAGTTAAATTAGATAAGTTATACGGTTATCCTACTTATGTGACGGTGATCAGTTTTGCTCTGCACTGTAGCCAAAGAATTTCTGGTACAAGCAGAAATAAGAAAGCAGAAAAAAATATATCCTTGATCTTGAAATTATTTTCAAGTTCAAGTATGTATATGTAAACAACACCTTATATGGTAATATGTTAATGGAAAAATTTTTTTTTGTTCTATTTTTGCAAACTAATTTATGGCGCGATTTTTTTTTTCTCAGTCTCTGCGTTGTTTTATATGAATTCATGATTATTCATGTATGTATTGGGTCAACTACAACTTGCAATCCTTCTCGTTCTCCCACTTGGTTTTCAGCTATTGTTATTAGCTTACCCCTTCGTTCACTCGGTAATCCCACTTACTCTCTCTCCTTTTAATATGAGTTGGTATTTTTTTTACGAAAAGGGTGAGATTATGAACGAGTGTCTGTATTCCTATGTGTATTAATAAAGAGATAAAAAGTTACATAATGACATACATAGGATATTCAATGAGTGGGTGAGCGTAGGTAATACAAAAACATGTTTATTTTTTTTGGTTGTGCTGGTCAGAAAAAAAAAAGAAAAGGGCTTGTATAATTGGTGTTATGAAGATGACGCCAGAATTTAAAATTCATTGAAGTTTGAATTGTGAGATCATGCGGCGGTGATCGTTTATTGGAAATTTTGAATTGTTTTGCGTATATTTTTAACAAAACCTTAAACGGGAAACAATTTTAAAAATTTCACACTTGTTAAAAAAAAAAAAAAAAAAAAAGGAAAAAGAATAAAAGTTTTTAAGAACATTTCCTTTATTTCATATTCTATTCTGTTTGATGTGCATACGTGTTTGTTGTTGTTTTTTATTTTCACACAAAAGAAATGAGTTTTACATATTAAATTCGCATTTTAGTTTACAGACATTCGAAGGAATTAATTAATTAACAGACAAAAAAATAAGACAAACCACGCGTGCAAGAACAAATGAAAAATACAAAGAAAAATATATATACATTATCTGGTTATAATCTAATACAAAAAAAAAACTCTTTAAAAATAAACTTATTAGAAAATTAAGGAAATAAAATTGACTTGAAAAAAATTAAATTGAAGAATTATAAAACAAAATATTTATTTCGTTGCGTGTGTTCAAAAAAAAAAAAAATTTAATAAAAAATATAAAACTGACAAACACTTCTAACCTCAAAAGGAAAAGTTTTGTTAATCTCCTATGGTTTCCTATTATAATACCTTGTCATATTCACAAAAAAATATAGTGCCGCCAATTTGGCATATTCAGCGGGTCAGCCATGACAATGGACTGCCAATTATCATACACCTCCTAACCATCAATATCTGGGAGATATGGATTCTCCACATGCTGCCGCACATCATCCAATGTATTACAATCATTATGCCATGTTTCATTCAGCAACTTCATCGGTACCACATCTTTACAACCAACACCAGCGGTAATTTATTTATTATCCAAAATACCAACAATTTTCAAAATTAAAAGTTTTGTAAAATATGAATATTTTTCTGTTTAAATTTTTTTTTATTAAATTAAGGAATTTTATTAAATTAATGAAAGTTTGCTACATATAAAATTTTGCTAAATATAAAAAATTTTTATAATAATTATATATTGTCTAAATATAAAATTTTACTAAACATAAAAATTTTCCTAAATATAAAATTTTACTAAATATAAAAATTTTCCTAAATATAAAATTATATACTTAAGAATTTTATAATAAACCAAAATCCAAACGGTACCCAAAAAGAAAAAAACGAACACCACATTTAAATTAACACTTCCATAAATACCACCCCTCATGGTGTGTTGATAAGCGCATAAATTTTCGTTTATATATTTACCGCTATTTTATAATACCAACCACTGTCCGAAAAGGTACAGTACCGAAAAGAAACCAACAAAATACAATTTAAATAAAATTTTTCTGGCAATATTTAAATTATCAAACGCAACTTTATCTAAAATTTTTAAATAAAATTTTCTAACAAAAATATAAATAAAATTTTATAAATATAAAATTCTTCTAATATAAAAGTTGAACTAAAAAAAAAAAAAAAAAAAAGAAAAAATTTTTTTCTAAATTAAGAATACTGTTATATATAAAAAGTTGGCTAATGATAGGATTTGGTTAAATATAAAATTTTGCTAAAACAAGATTTTGCTAAAATTTAAAAATTCTCCTAAAATTAAAAATTATGCTATACTTTAAAATTTTTCCTAAAATTAAAATTTCCCTAAAATTAAAATGTTGCTAAGCTTAAAATTTGGCTAAAAATTTAACATGTTACGAAAAATCATTTAAATTTATAACCTTAAAATGAAGGTTAAATAAACTTGTGGGTTACCTCCAATCAAGGTGGAAAAACAGGTAACATGGTAGGGAGGGCAAAAAGGGGCATAACATCTAGCCCCGACGCAAAAGTAAGTATGACCATCCATCCATTCCTCTATTCCATAGGGTAGTTTTGACAATTTCTCAGCCAATCGCACGTGATTTTTTTGTAGTGCGGTTTCCCTGGGCCTTAACAAGAACCCACCCCTCCGGCGAGCTAGGCCCCACGCCAGCACGTGCGAACCGTTAAAGGCACAGGGAACAGAAGCGGACCGACCAACGTACCGTACCATTACACTTACTTACACATAATATTAACACATCTATATCTATAAAATTCATTTTCTGTTTGTTTGTTTGACCGTTATACAAATTTTTATTTTTCAACGGATTTCTCTGAAGTTTGGTACACACGATCTGCGTACTCCAGGAAAGGTCGCCATATGATTCTTGCCGGCCACGCCTACTTTTACGCCCACTTTTTGTATACAATTCGTTTTCTGTTTTTTGGTATATTTGTTCGCTATAAAAATTTTTATTTTTCAACGTATTTCTCTGAAATTTGGTACACACGATCTCTGTACTCCAGGGAGGTCGTCATATGATTCTTTACGCCCACTTTTTATACAAAATTTATTTTCTGTTTTTTGATATATTTGTTCACTATAGAAATCTTTATTTTTCAAGGGATGTCTTTGAAATTTGGTACACACGAACTCTATACTCCAGGGAAGGTCATACAGGCCATATGCTTCTATGCATATACAATTTATTTTTTTCCTTTTATTTGTTTCTTTGTTTGATTGCTATACAAACTTTTATTTTTCAATGGCTTTCTCTGTAATTTGGAAAACGTGATCTCTCTACTCCAGCGAAGGTCGCATTATAATCTTTCTGGCTACGCTTACCTTTACGCCCACATTTTTTTAAATTCATTGTTTGTTTTTTGGTATATATGTTCGTTATAGTAATTTTTATCCTTCAACGGCTTTCTCCGAAATTTAGTACATATTCCTGGGAAAGTCGCCACATGGTTTTTACCGACCGCGCCTACTTTTACGCCCACTTTTCATATAAAACTCATTTTTTGTTGTGTGGTATATTTCTTCCCTATACAAGTTTGTATTTTTCAACGGATTTCTCTGAAATTTGGTTTACACGGGAATAAATTCAAGGTGAAAAAATCCCCAAATTTAAAAAAGGTCCCCAATAAATTAACTTACTCCCCAAATTCATTCTTAAATTTTTACATATTTTTATTTAGTGAATTTTGTTATATATTTATTTTAGTGAAAACTTGCATACTGCTCTCAATATATGTCCTACAATAAACGCATTTAAAATGAGTATTTTTTTCAATAGCACCATTTCGGTGCGCGGAAGCTACGCGCTCGAGGAACACAGCTTAGCTGTGATGATCTGAAAAATATATTTTTGCAATTAAAATAAGTTGGGAACAACTGCGTGGCAGCACAGGTGTGGCGATTAAAATAAGTTAACGAGAACTGCGCGGCAGCACGGGTAGTAGCTGCCAAATGCGAAAATCGGCGCGCGAACGCGGACGCTACGGATGCGGACGCGACGCGCTCGCGGAACACAGCTCAGCTAAAATATCGCAATGATCTGAAAAATATATTTTGGCGATTAAAATAAGTTAACGAGAACTGCGCGGCAGTACGGGCGTAGCCGCGAAACGCGAGGTGCAGCTTAGTTAAAATATCGCAATGAAGCGAAAAATATATTTTCGCGATTAAAATAAGTTGACGACAACTACGCGGCAGCACGGGTGTAGCTGCCAAACACGCGGACGCGAACGCGACGCGCTCTCGGAAGACAGCTTAGCTAAAATATCGGAATGATCTGAAAAATATATTTTCGCGATTAAAATAAGTTGACGACAACTGCGCGGCAGCACGGGTGTCGCTGCCAAATGCGCGGACGCGGAAGCGTGTCGCTCGCGGAACACAGCTCAGTGAAAAGTCTTATGATTAATTGTATCTACGTTTGTGCAATAATTACAATACATATACTATAAGCAGTTGCTTAAAACAACCTTGCGGCACAATTTTAAACGTCGCATTAGTTTTTCATTTTTGAAACTTCTTTGAATTTGACTTCTCTGCTCAATTATGATCACTTATTGAATGAAGTAAATCAATTTTTAAAAGTTCTGATACCTTTAATTTGCAAACGATTCCGTTATATTTGATGTTTATAAATAAACTTAAAAAAAAACTTAAAGCCGTTTCGCAGCTTATTTTTGAACCATTTCTGCTGCAGCATCTTATAAAAAACTTCTAATTTACTGTCCATACAAATTTTTTGTGAGAAAGTTCATTTTATTGGGGAATTTGTTCATTGGGGACTAAGTACTCAGCGCCTGGTAAGCATAGTAAACCATTTTCAAGTCAAATGCCTTTTTATCCCGGGCAAGACCGGGTAAAAACAGCTAGTTAGCTATCTCAGGGACGATTGCTATTGAAATTAGAACGACATAAACCTAGACATACATCGAGAATGGCAGAACTAATTATATTATATTCTATATTTCGTGGACACAAATATTTTATATATGTATATGTTCCTTTCACTCCTCGAGGGAGCATATGGGCCATAACAAGGTGGTTCCAATAATCTCGATCTTCGGCTCGATGCTTGATTTCGTTCCACTTCATACGCAATCTCGAAAGTTCCGTTGTCAGTTGCCGCATCCAGGTATGCGCTGGTCTCCCGACTCGTCTGCTTCCCTGCGAGTTTCAATCTAGGCAATTCTTGGTAATATCGTCGTCTAGTTTACGGAGGGTGTGACCTATCCAACTCCATTTCCGCTTACTTTTATTTCCAGTTTTATTTCCCATCAAGCCCTATCATGAAAGAGTTAGATTATATGAGTTAGCTACAAAAAGAATTTTCTGCGAATCAATTGACACCCCAGCGAAATTTAGCACCAAAATTCGTAAAGTGAAAAGAAATACTTTCCGAATTAGAATTTTTTATAAAATGTTAAAGTTAAACAAATTTAAAGTCAGAAGTTGCATTGAATCTATAGAGAAGTCGAATTCCGACATAAGACCCTATATAAAATTGAAATTTTCGGAATGAAATTATTGGGACTTTTAGATTCAGGCGCCTCATTATCTTGCATAAGTGGTTCGGCAGCAAAAACTTTTCTGGATAAAAACTTACCTTTTAGAAAATTTTAAAATTTCGTTGAAGCAGCTAGCGGTCAGCAATATAAAATTTTAGGTTTCGTAGAAACAAATATTACTTATCGAAATATAACCAAACTAGTTCGTTTGTATATAATACCCGACTTAACTCATGATGTATACTTAGGTATCGATTTTTGGCACGCCTTTGGACTTATGTCTATGATTTTTGGGAACAGCCCGTTAAAAATAGAAGAGCTTAATCAAGTTTGCGAAGAAAATATTCTAACCAATGACCAAACAAAAAGGCTAGATCACGTCATAACTATTTTTCCAGATTTTGACAAAGAAGAAGGTTGGGCAAGACACCCCTCATAGAACATTCGATTGAAATAGAGCCAGGAGTCAAACCCATCAAGCAAAGGTACTTTTCTGTCTCTCCCGCAGTAGAAAAGAAAATTCATGACGAAGTTGATCGCATGTTGGCGGTCGGAGTGATAGAAAAAGCCCCTCCTACTTGTTCTTGGAGTAGTCCTGTAGCTTGCGTCCAGAGAGAAGGAAGATTCAGACTATGTCTGGACTCTCGAAAATTAAATAATGTAACTATTTGCGATGCCTACCCTCAACCCAAAATCAACGGAATTTTATCTAGACTACCTAAAGCAGAATTCATTTCATCTTTGGATTTAAAACACGCTTTTTGGAAAGTTGGGTTAGAAGAAAAATTTCGTGATATGACAGCCTTCACCATTCCTAATCGACCCTTATATCGATTTAAAGTGATGCCTTTTGGTTTAACCAATGCACCCCAGACTCTTTGCCGATTAATGGATGTTATTATTCCACCGCATCTTAAAAATCGAGTCTTCGTTTATTTAGACGATTTGCTCTTAGTAAGCGATGATTTCGAAGAACATATATCTTTATTGCTCGAAGTAGCACAATTAATTCGCAAAGCCGGTCTGACGTTAAATATTGCAAAATGCAAATGGTGCATGAAGGAAGTCCGATATTTAGGTTGTATAATTGGTTCTGAGTGTATAAAACCTGATCCCAGTAAAGTTTCCGCGATTAAAGGGTTAACTGAACCAAAATCAGCTAAAGAGGTTCGTCAATTTTTAGGTCTTGTAGGTTGGTACAGACGATTTCTGGAAAATTTTGCGTCGTTAACAAGCCCGTTAACCGATCTGACGAAGAAAAGTAAAACCTTTCTTTGGAACCCAGAAGCGCAAAAATCGTTTGATCTGATCAAAGCAAAACTGACATCTGCTCCGTTATTAGTAACACCAAACTTCGAACGACCGTTCATAATTTCTTGCGATGCCTGCAAAACTGGAGTTGGTGGAGTGCTGGCTCAAGAAGATGACAATGGTGTCGAAAGGCCCATTGCATTTTTCTCGCATAAATTAAATAGAGCCCAACAACACTACTCTATCACCGAACTCGAATGCCTTGTTGCAGTTTTAAGCATAGAAAAATTTAGAGAATACGTTGAAGGTCACGAGTTTTGTGTAATAACGGACCACGCTTCACTAAAATGGTTAATGTGTCAAGCAGACCTAAATGGCCGGCTAGCTCGTTGGTCTATGAAACTTCAAGGTTTCAACTTTTCGATTTTACACCGTAAGGGAAGTGAACATATTGTTCCCGATGCATTATCGAGGTTACCGTCCGAAAATGAAAACCCCTTGAATTTTTCAAACATTGACAGCTTAGATACGTTAGAACCAGAGATAGACTTATCTTCTCCATATTTTTCATCAGGACCATATATTAAATTGATCGCTGATATCGAAAACAATCAAAATCGTTTGCCCGATTTGAAAGTCGTAGATGCTTTCATCTACAAACGCGTAGAGTTTTCACGCGATGCATTTTCAGAGGCTCGATCATGGAAGTTGTGGGTTCCACAGGAACTTACCTCTTGTGTGATCGAACGCGCTCATAATCCACCCATGTTTGCACATGGAGGTGTGGGAAAAACCCTCGAACGATTGAGGCGAAATTTTTATTGGCCCAATATGGCTACTCAGGTTAGATCCTTTGTATTAAGTTGCGACATTTGCAAATAAAGCAAAGCGCCAAATTTTATTTTAAAACCCCCAATGGGTGTTCAAGCCAAATCGTTTAGACCTTTTCAACGATTATATTTAGATTTTATTGGACCTTATCCGCGGTCAAAAGCTGGCAATGTAGCTATTTTTTGGTATTAGACCACTTCACAAAATATCCTTTATTTAAAGCGTTACGGAAAATGTCGACCACTTCGGTTATTGATTTTCTTGAGAAAAATATCTTTCATTTATTCGGCGTGCCTGAAGTCGTTATTATAGACAACGGTTCTCAATTTAGATCGTCACTTTTTGAAAGCTTTTTACCTAAATACGGCGTACAACATATTTTCACCGCCGTTTATTCACCCCAATCTAACAATTCTGAACGTGTCAACCGATCCATTATAGCTGGAATACGATCATATCTAGGAAAAGACCAGCGTATGTGGGATATGAATTTAAGCCAAATAGGCGTAGCCTTGAGAAGTTCGTATCATAGCTCTGTAGGCTTTTCCCCTTACTATGTTCTTTTTGGACAACAAATGTTCACTCACGGTCAATCCTATGAGGTTTCAAAAAAATTAGATATGTTAGAAGAAGGGTTAGATGTGGTGGAAAATACGGACAAATTACATTTTATTAGGCAGAAGGTTCGCGAAAATTTAGAAAAAGCTTACGAAGTGAATCAAAGAACCTATGACTTGGGAACTAGGGCGATAAATTTTTCAGAAGGTGAAGTTGTTTACCGACGTAATTTTTCACTAAGCAATAAAGCTGCGGCGTATAATTTTAAACTTGCCCCTAAATTTTGAAGGCCAAAATTTTAAAGAAAATTGGTTATTGCAATTATAAATTGGTGAATTTAGCCGGAAAAGACCTTGGCATGTATCACGCGAAAGATTTGCAAAAAGCCAATGCGTAAATACCATACATATCCGTTTTCAGTTGATTTTTCCTTTCATGGAAATCAAAACCATCTGTTTTGTGACGGTGATCAGTTTTGCTCTGCACTGTAGCCAAAGAATTTCTGGTACAAGCAGAAATAAGAAAGCAGAAAAAAAATAACCTTGATCTGGAAATTATTTTCAAGTTCAAGTATGTACATGTAAACAACACCTTATATGGTAATATGTTAATGGAAAAATTTTTTTTGTTCTATTTTTGCAAACTGATTTATGGCGCGATTTTTTTTTTCTCAGTCTCTGCGTTGTTTTATATGAATTCACGATTATTCATGTATGTATTGGGTCAACTACAACTTGCAATCCTTCTCGTTCTCCCACTTGGTTTTCAGCTATTGTTATTAGCTTACCCCTTCGTTCACTCGGTAATCGCACTTACTCTCTCTCCTTTTAATATGAGTTGGTATTTTTTTTTACGAAAAGAGTGAGATTATGAACGAGTGTCTGTATATCTATGTGTATTAGGGATAAAGAGATAAAAAGTTACATAATGACATACATAGGCTATTCAATGAGTGGGTGAGCGTAGGTAATACAAAAACAGGTTTATTTTTTTTGGTTGTGCTGGTCAGAAAAAAAAAGAAAAGGGCTTGTATAATTGGTGTTATGAAGATGACGCAAGAATATAAATTCATTGAAGTTTGAATTGTGAGATCATGCGGGGGTGATCGTTTATTGGAAATTTTGAATTGTTTTGCGTATATTTTTAAGAAAACCTTAAACGGGAAAAAATTTTAAAAATTTCACACTTGTTTAAAAAAAAAAAAGGAAAAAGAATAAAAGTTTTTAAGAACATTTCCTTTATTTCATATTCTATTCTGTTTGATGTGCATACGTGTTTGTTGTTGTTTTTTATTTTCAAACAAAAGAAATGAGTTTTACCTATTAAATTCGCATTTTAGTTTACAGACATTCGAAGGAATTAATTAATTAACAGACAAAAAAATAAGACAAACCACGCGTGCAAGAACAATATGAAAAATACAAAGTGAATAAAGTTGTAGGGGATTTTCAACTTTTTATCAGTACATACAAATGTATGTGAGGTTAATGGTAGAGAATAATAATTAAGGGATGTTAATTAACCAAACCTCCTTTGGTGTAATTAAATAATTTTAAAACTTCTTTAGGGACAGAAGTGGGACAATGTAGGGATTAAATTATATTGGGAAATAATAAAATATATCGTGTTTTTCTTTAACTTACATATTTATTTTAAAATATCGTTGAAAATGATGAAATGCAAGGTAAGTAAGTATAATATGTAATGGCGATCTTCCTTTCTGTCGTCGAAAAAGACCGTAGACGTTGAAAAGTTTCGTCGTTGAGATTCAAACGTGTAATAAAAAAAATACGAGTCATCTTTACAGACAGCTCCATTAAAATCCGAAAATTGCGCTTAACGAGGATAGAAAGGAGAAGCCGATAAATATAATTTATAAAGTGTATAAGAAAATGGTAATACTGTTCAATACTTAACAAATTCTGAATTATTCAAATGGTAATACCATGTTAGTTATCACAAACTATGTAAAAATTTCAAAGTTTAAATTAAGGAGTGATAATGTAAAAATTTCAAAGTTTAAATTAAGGAGAGATAATAATATTGCAAAATATGATATAAAATCCTAAAATTCATTGCAACAGAAGAACATGTGAACAATCGTAAACATTCTGCCGCCCTTGGCTTAATAGCCAATATAGATGCCTCATAAGGTCTTTTCCAACACGGCAAGAGCGCGTAAGGCTTTACGCAAGATATACCGAGTGGAGTTTGATGCGTTACTAACATCGTGGCGATTAGGAGACATTTGTCGTCTGTAGGGTTGGGCACGTCTTTCCGCTCGTGACTGTCTTTCTGGTAGATTAGGTGGTGGTTGATTACGTTGTGGCTGAGAGATCCTCTGGTGAACTGAACGACGTCGTGGCACTTGCGCTTGTGAACGTCGGCGGCGATTTGGTTGTTGTTGTAAATTTTGTCGCTGTCCAATATGTAATAGGGTGTGATGCGCCCATCCGCAAAGTTGACAAACATCAGCCGAAATGCAGTCAGCACTTCTGTGAGATCGAGCCAAACAATTTTTACAGTACCCGTGCTGGCGTACAATCCGACGGCGACCTTCAGAGCTCATCGCTAAAAATAGTTTACAGTACCGCAGTGAATGGTAGCGTCTGCAAATAAGGCATTGGTGTATTGCTGGGTTTCTTGGGGCCCTGCGGAATAAAAACAATATTAATATGTGGCAAAAATTTGGTTTGTGAAAAATGAGTTAAGAAAAAATTGTGTATTGTATCGTGTAATTGTGAAAAGGACAGATATGTGAGTTATTTATTTTGTGATGGGTCAATGGGAAGAATGCAAAGTTTGACAATAGCTCTAGTGACAATTCCCGTTTGAGTCTTAATGTCTGCCACGCATACTAAACCGTCGTTTCCAGGGTATATTTGAACTATTCGGCCAAGTCTCCATTCACAGGGAGGGAGAAGATCATCTTTAATAACCACGAGCTGGCCTACCTTTACATTTTCTTCTTCATATTGCCATTTGTATCTTTGTTGCAACTCTTTTAGATATTCATCTTTCCATCTTTGAGCGAATTGGTGTTGAATATATTTAAGTTTTTCCCAGCGATTTCTTAGTGACATTGAGTCCACGCACACTTCTGGTATAGAAATCAAAGGGGTGCCACGTTTGAAATGACCGGGAGTGAGAGCCAATAGTTCATGTGGGTCATCTGTCATGGGAGAAAGTGGACGAGAGTTTAAGACAGATTCTATTCTAGTTAAAAGAGTGGTGAACTACTCGAAAGTGAACTTTTAGTTTTGGGCAACCTTTTTAAAATGCATTTTAAATGACTTCACGCCTGCTTCCCATAATCCGCCCATGTGCGGAGCATTTGGAGGAATAAACGACCACTTAAACCCATGAGAGGAGTATTTGGCTGCGATGTCTGTTGAAATGGTTTTGAGGAACTCTTCGTACTCTTTTCTGAGCGAGCTTTCCGCACCAACGAAGTTGGTTCCGTTATCAGACATCACCCTATTAGGCAGTCCTCGTCGACTCACAAATCGAGTGAATGGGGCCAGGAACGATCCAGAAGTCAGATCTGAACAGAGCTCGAGATGCAAAGCTTTGGTGCTGAAGCACCAAAAACGCAAACATAACTTTTGTGAAAAGGGGCATTTCGAAGAATTGAAGTTTTTGTGGAAAATGGTCCAGCGAAGTCCAATCCAGTTACAGCAAAAGGAGAAGAAAGGGTGCATTTTTCCAACGGGAGGGCGGCCATCATTTGGGTTCTAACGCCTTTTTTTGTAAATTACGCATGTTTTACAATTCCTAATACTGTATTTGATGCCTGATCTAAGGCGTGAAATGTAATATTCACTTCTTATAGTTCTAAGCATCAAGCTAATCTCTGCATGCATTAGGAGATTATGCATGAAAGATATATAGAGCTTGCAATATGTTGAACTGACGGGAAGTATTATCGGGTGGCGTTCATTGAAAGGCAGATCAGAATTCGAGATTCGCCCGTTAGCTCTGATTATGTTATTTTCATCAACAAAGGGATTGAGAGTGTAAAGAGAACTCTTTTTGTTGACTACTTTGGAAACTTTAAGTGACAATTGTTCTCTATAGTAATATTTATTTTGTGTGAGAGTAATTAAAAGATTTTTAGTAATGAGAAATTCTTTTTTATTAATTGGGGTTGCATGTTTCGTCCATAATACTATAGATTTGACATCAGGGATCTTTTTGGGATAACTGAGAAGTTTCTGAGACTGGGGATCATTTTTCCTGGTTAATACGAGACCTTTTATCTTGTTTATAAATCTAAAGGAATAAGATAACAATCTAATTGCTTTATCCCATTTTGAAAAATCATTTAAAATATCGTATTCTCTATGATCATCGTTCTCGGGATTTGTGGTCAAGAAGAAAGCATCTACCCTTTTCTTTTCGGGGGGATCTTGTACTGCTATTATGGACTTTGGCCATTCTTGGGGGGGGGTTTTGTAGCCAATTGGGACCTTTCCACCATAGCGAACTAGCTAAAAGATCTTGAGTACTGCACCCACGAGATCCAAGATCAGCAGGATTATCAGCTGAGCGGACATGGCGCCAAGAAATGTTGCCCACGTTTCGTATTATTTGAGCCGTTCGGTTCGCGACAAAGGTTTTCCAGGAAATCGGCGGCTTTTCAAGCCAACCCAGCACAATTGTGGAGTCACACCAGAGATAGACTTCGTAGTTGTAAATTGGCAACGTTGAAATGATTTGTTTGACCAATTTTGATAATAATACAGCCCCACAGAGCTCTAAACGGGGCAGGCTAACGGGGTCTAGAGGTGCTACTCTGCTCTTACAGACAAGCAGATGTGTATCAACAGATTCTCCATTTTCTATTCGAAGATAGACGTTTGCGCAATAAGCCTTTTCAGACGCGTCACAAAATCCGTGGATGTGGGTAACCTTGGTAGGGATAAAGTGAACCCAACGTGGGATTTTAAGTTGAGAAATCAGGGGGAGATCTTCAACAAACTGTGTCCATTTTAAGAGGGTAGATGGTTTAACACATTCATCCCAACCAGTGCCCTCTAGCCACAGCTGCTGTAGCAAAATTTTGGCTTGAATTACAATGGGGCATATCCAGCCAGCTGGGTCGAATAGTTTTGAAACCGAGGAAAGTATCTATCGTTTTGTAACCGAGTTTACAATGTGCATGGGTTGCACTGTATATGAAAAACAATCCGCCATTGCATTCCATTGAATTCCTAAGGTTTTTGTTGCACTGCTGTCATAAAATTTGAGAAAATCGGAATCTAAATTATTTTCCCTAGGTACTGATTCGAGTATTTTCTGATTGTTCGAAGTGATCTTTTTGAGAGGGAAGCCTGCGGATTTGAGGACAGTAATGACTTGAGATAAAGAATCAAGAGAAGATTGTATATCATGAGATCCGGATAATATATCGTCCACATAAGTTTCTTTTGTTAGAATATGCGATGCTTGAGGATATTTATCCTTGGAGTCACTAGCCGATTGATTTAGGGTTCTAATTGCCAAATATGGGGCACAATTCACTCCAAAGGTGACCTTTTTTAAAGCGAAATCCTGGAGAGGGCCATTTGGGGTTTGACGAAAGAGAATTCGTTGGAAATGCATGTCCTCTTTATCAACTAAAATTTGGCGGTACATTTTTTCAATGTCGCCATTGAACACATATCTATAGAGTCGCCAATTCAGAATCATTGTCATTAAATCAGTTTGAAGCGTGGGACCAACGTGTAGGATATCATTAAGGGAATTTCCTGAGGCTGTCTTTTTAGAGGCATTAAATACAACCCTGACCTTGGTACTACGACTTTCAGGCTTAATAACCGCGTGATGTGGTAGATAAAACGATTTATAGCCTTCACTGGAGAAATTCTCAATACAAGATGTGGGGACCATATGATCAAGTGTGAGATATTCTTTGAGAACTTCACTATATTTGCCTGCTAGATCTGGCTTGTTTTTGAGAGATTGTTCCATGCGAAGGTATTGGGCTATAGCTACAGATCGTGAGGACCCAAGGTTAATATCTTGTAGGAATTGTTGTTTAAAAGGAAGTTTTACAACATATCGGCCTTCTGAATTACGATATGTTGTCTTTTCGTACAGGGATTCACAAAAAGCATCTTCCTTTGAGACAGGATTATTACTTGGCACTTCTTCAATGTTCCAAAATAATTTTAATTGTTCGGTAAGAGGGTCTTCTTGTATTTCGGTCGTTTTAATAGAATATGAACTAACCACTTGACTTTCGATTGGTCCACTTAAGACCCAACCGAATATGGTGGATTGCGCAATGAGAGAATTGCATACGTGTTTGACTCCATTTAGCAATATGTTGGGAATAAAATTGCTACCAATTAACAAGTCAACTTGGCTAGAAGCCTGGAATTGTGGATCAGCTAACTCGAGTTCTTTAATATCTTTATGGGGAATATCAGACTTAGATATGGAGAAATTAGGCAGCATGCGAGCTATTTTGGGTACAACTATTGCCTGAATATCAACATATTGATTATATTGTTTGGAATATAAAATAAGTGAGCAAAGAGAATTTGAGTTTCCAACGATGTGACCACCTATACCGCGAATTTGAAAACTTTTCGTCTCAGTTGGGAGCATAAGTCGCTGTTGAAATTTTCTAGATATAAATGTTTTCTCAGACCCTTTATCTAAAAAGACTCGAGCGTTGAAATGCTCTCCTTTATGGGAAATTTGTACCATAGCTGCTGGGAGCAAGGTATGTTCATTGCCGTTTATGTTGACACTCGAAGCGAAATGGGTTGAAGCTTGGGTAAAAGACCACGTGAGAGCCTGCTTCGAAGTACCCGGTCCATCATTATAAGTGTGAGATGGATTTATTTCCCCTGCGGGAGAAGGGTTGGCTTTGAAGAAATGCAAAAGTGTATGGTGATTCTTTTTGCAATGTGCGCAAGTGAAATTGCTTGTACAGCTTTTCCGCAGATGAGTGTAAGAAAGACAGTTCAGGCAAATTTTGTTCTTCGAAACGAAGTCATATCTGGATTGGGGATTTAAGTCTTTGAATTTGGGACAAAGTTTTAGCGAATGATTAGCATTACAGACTTTACAGGGGAACTGGGAATTGCTTTCTGTATTAAAGGTGTTAATTTCAACTTCTGGTTTTTTCCGAGAAGAAGATTTGAATGCTATTTAACCGCTCGACCACTTCATAACGGTTTGATAGAAACGTGTCCATTTCTTCCCACTTTGGAAGATCTTTATGGGACTTGAGAGATTGTTCCCATAGCGATAAAGTCTCATGTGGAAGCTTTTTGGAGCACAAATATACGATAATGGGATCCCAGTCTACTGTGGAAATATGTTGGGGTTTTAGAGCTGATAAACAGTCATTTATTGTGGTCTGAATTTCTTGTAGGGATTCGCTACTTTCTGAACTAATTTGGCGAAGATTGAGGAGAATTTTTAGTTGATTATCAACTAGAATGCGTTTATTCTCATAACGGCATCTTTTATTTATTTATTTATTTATTTATTTATTCAGTCTATGGAATCATCCTTACAGACTACTTAAAGTATATGTACATTTATATTATAATTTATATATATAATTAAACATTTAACAAAATTGATATATAACATTTATTTAATTCATTTAAGTGTAATATAATATCTCTTCTCACAATATCCAAACTTTTATTAAAATCAATAAACTGATACAGCATATTAAACTCATCACAAATTCTACGTAGTGGATTAAAATTAGCATAGTTTGTACAATAATATTTGATAGTTAGAAAGTTATAATTTCTTGATGATCGAAAAGGAATATTTATATTTATTTTGTTGATAAGAAATTCAGATTTAAGACTACCATTTAACAGTTTTAACAGGAAAGTAACATTTAGCATATGTCTGCGACTTTTCAATGTAGGAAGCTTAATTAGAGCCAGACGATTTTCATAAGATGGCAACCTCATATTAGGATCCCAGCCCAAACCACGAAGACAAAATAACAAAAATTGTTTTTGAACTGATTCAATTTTATTCGAATGTATATGATATTGCGGATCCCAGACTACAGACCCATATTCGAGTATTGGTCTTACCAAGGTAGTAAACAATTGTTTTGTCGTATACGGATCCGAAAACTCTTTAGCCCACCGTTTAATGAATCCAAGTACACCAGTAGCTTTATTTATTGTTAGCGAAATATGACTTCTAAAGTCTAATTTTTTATCCAGAAGTACGCCAAGGTCGTTGAATGAATCAACTAAATCAAGCACAGCATTATTCATGATATACCTACCATTTATTGGAATTGATCTTGTAAAAATCATATATTTGCATTTTTTGACATTTAGGTCCATTAGATTCATATTACACCAAGTAGTTAAACGATCAATATCATTCTGTAAAAGTGATTGTTGATCAAGATTGTTGAGGGTAAAAATTAACTTTACATCGTCTGCATACATTAATGTAGTTGAGTGTTTAATTACAGAAGGAAGATCATTTATAAATAGCGTAAATAAAAGAGGTCCCAAGTGACTACCTTGAGGTACACCAGATAATACTTTTATGTTGTTGGAATACGAGTTACGAAACTTAATACATTGTGTTCTGTCTTTTAAATATGATCCGATCCATTTTATTAGCATTATACCAAAGCCCATACGGTCAAGCTTAAACAACAATAGATCATGATTTACTTTATCGAATGCCTTGCTAAAATCATTATAAATAACATCTGTTTGTTTCATATTAATAAAACCATCATTTACTAAAGTTGTAAGCTCCAAAAGATTTGTTATTGTAGAGCGTGATTTGCAGAATCCATGTTGCGTTGGAGATATGACAGAGGACACATGATGTGACAACGTGTCATATATAAGTTTTTCAAATAGTTTTGGAATAGCACTTAATTTAGCAATACCTCTATAATTCGAAATACCAGCTTTAGATCCAGACTTAAAGAAGGGAATAATAAATGATTGTTTCCAAATGGGAGGAAAGTAACCCAATTTAAGGGATATGTTAAACATATAAGTCAAAGGAATATACAATAAATGTGCGCAGCGCTTCAAACTGCAACTAGGAACACCGTCAGGACCAGCAGCATACGACAATTTTAATTTTGTCAGGGCATTCAGAACTGTATGTTGATTGATGGATGGTATATTAATAATTGAAGATTCCGATATTGTGTATGGATACAGATTATTAAATACTGTCGAAGAATAAGTTGATGCAAAAAAGTCTGCAAACATATTACTTATGGAGTTATCATCTGAAGATTCTAAATCACCGTACTTCATAACCGAAGGAAAGTCCGCAGTACGTCTTTTAGAATTAATAAATTTATAAAATGATTTTGGATTATTTTTTAGATTATTCCTTACTTTAATTAAATAGTTATTATAGGCCAATTGATTAGCAATAATAAATTCCGATCTTGATAACGAGTATTTCATATAGTCTATCAATGTTCCATATTTTCTATAATTTTTGTACATTTTGTTTTTCTTATTTTTAAGTTGAGATAGATGTTTTGTATTCCAAGGAGGACCATTCGATTTAGGAGGTAGCATTTTAGGTACAGATGCCGAAAAACATTCAAAGAGGTGATGATAAAATGTATGCAAACACAAGTTCAAGTTATCATTGCAACGAGATAACACATTTATCCAGTCAATTTGGAATAGATGGAGTTGTAAATCTTGGTAATTAGTTTTATTAAAGCAAAAGATTTTATCGCTGTGAGTTAACTTTTTTTTATGAAGAGGATAGGAACAAAAGCAAGATATCTCAAGTGTTGGATGGTATATATCTTCCGGATTAGAAATAGGGCTATGCCGCAATATTGAAAAGTCATTCGGTTCATTAACGAAAATAAGGTCCAACAGTCTACCAAATGCATTTGTGACGGAGTTGACTTGGAAAAGACAATTTTCCAATAAACCATGAATAAATGCAGCTGAAGAATCGGAATAATGAGATGGAACTAAATAATTGGTATCAGGATCAGCTTTCCAGGATGTAGACGGCATGTTAAAATCTCCAATTAACATTAATAAATCAGATGGTTTTATATAATTTTGGATTAAATCAACAGCTTTCAGATGATCCTCATAAACAGAAAGCGGAGAGTTAGGCGGAATGTATGAGCAAATAATGTATATGGACCTGTTATTAATTTTAGCTAAAACACATATAATCTCAATATGTAAAAAATCGTTTAAGATAATTTCTTCAGACGAAAATTCGTTTAGTATAGCAACCAATACGCCGCCACCAGACTTTTTTATTACATTATTACACTGATTATTATTTTTATCGGCTTCAATTCTTTCACAACTTTCTCTATCTTTTCTGAAAATTTGATATTTAGGGCAAAAAATCTCAGAGTTATTAACTTTTTTACTGAGCCAGGTCTCCGTAAATATAATAATATGATTATTGAAGCCAAAGCTATTACAATAAATTGACGAAAGTTTTGAATTCATACCTCTAACGTTTTGATACAAGATGTATATTAGTTTTTTGGATTTTGATCAGCGGATTTGGGAAGCCGAGCATTATCTTCTTCTCTATATATAAATTCACGTATTAATGCGTTTTTAGGCCAAAAACTGGCATCTACGATTTGTTCAAATAGGTATTCAGGAACAATTATTTTAAATGATGCTCTATTTCTGGAATTAATTTTGTAAACACTAATATCCTCAGGAATACAGTTTTTAATTTTAGAGATCACATAAAATTTCATCTCATCAGCTTTCGTATCATGTGCGAAACGTGTAGCAAATATAGTTTTCTTCGGAGGAATTGTTCGCAACCTAGGAGTGGGTATTGATTCAATACCAGTAGTAGGCACTATATTTGAAGTACCAGATGTTGAAGCAGATGGAATTGGTGATGCAGCATCAAAATTAATCAATCGACCAGCGTTCTCAGGATTATAAAGTAAATTATTAGCCGTAGCAGTTCTAGGCATTGAAGAAATATTTGGAGCAATAATGTTCAGAGCATGCTGAGTACTATGGTTATTAGCATTTGATGTAATCGGAAATGCTGCAGTTTCATTTAATATTGGAGTAGGTTTATTAATTAAAACTTGAACGTTGTTTGAATGAGAAACGGCAGGATCAATACCTGTAATATTTTGAAAAGGATTTGGTAAATATAAAGCAGATGCAGTAGCAGTAGTACTATTCTGATGTGCTCCATTAGGACCAGGATTCTGACTAGAATTTTCTTTATTCAAGAACCTTGGCGACTTACGACGAGTTGGGGATGGTGACAGAAATCCCTCTAAGGATTTGAAATCATCAAAAAGCTTTCCATAAGCATTTATTTGACAAGATAAATTATTAAGGTTTTGTTGAATTTGCAAAAAATTATCTTTCGTACTTTGAAAGAAACGATAAAAATCAGCACCAATTTTTTGACATCCATTACAGCGCCAGTGCAAGTTTTTATGTTTAGATATTGACTCAGCAACCAAACCAGACAGGCCACTACATTTAAAGTGACATAAACCATGACAAAGCCAACAGGTAAGCATTCTTTCTTCATAATCAACCAAAGAGCAGCCTTTTTTCAAACATGCCATTATTAAGCTCTACAGGTCAAAAACAGCACAACACAAAAAAAAAACGCCAACGGTAACGATTACAGTAAAGCTACGATCTGGCTACACACAACCAACCAGTATTTTGGGTATTCGTAATGAATTTGAAGTATTTATACGATTTTACACTCAATATATATTTAAATTTAACGTTTGTTCCGACAAATACAATACTGTATAAATTTCACCAGTGGCTTCAAAACTGTCAATAATAGATAATTATAAACCAGTATTATACATGGACAAAACAGGCAAATACTTATTTGTTGTTGTTCAGTTGACAAAGAATAAATATTATGTGTCACAGTTGTTGTTTCTGTATTTTGTTTGTTTCACAATGTTTTCTTGTTTATATTATTGTTTTTGATTTTATTATACATATATAATTTACTTCGGAATTTAAACAGCTTGTTTGTGATATATTTAATAGTATCAAATGTTTTTAAAAATTTTAAAAGTTTTTATTAACACAAAATTGACAAAATAAACAGAGCACAATTAGAACACGACCGTATCGCACGACTTCAACGATGTATGCTTCCCATGCTAAAGCAAAGTTTTCGCCACATAGCTTATATTTTTTAATAATCCCTCCCGCTTGACCCCGAACTTTAAGTCTAAGGTGATATAATTTTTGTACAGAGGACAGCTTTGGGTGATCAATGTACACTGCGGTAAACATATCGCGGAAGGAGGGCCATTCTTCGTAACCGCCGTAGAAGATTTCTGTATCGCAAGGTGGGACCTTGATGGAACAAAAATCATTGTTAGAGGGATTAGCTGACGGATGAAATTCGTTGGGAACTATAGGAACTAAAAGGGATTTTTGCAAGTCTAGAATTGTTGCTTTGCATTTGTGAAATGACTTAGTGCAAGTGCTGAATTTACCTCTAGCTGCCTCTAAAAATCCTTTTTCACACGTATCATCAGAAAGTATGCCAAGATTTGCCCACCGATCGTTAAGATCCTGAAGGTAAACTTCGAGCATAGTATTTGTAAGTTCTTCAAGGGGGGTGTTGTCGAAATCTGAGCAAAACGTGACCAAGTCATCAGAATCGAAAATAAATTGGTCGGCCATTATTGGAGTAACTTATCAGGGAAGGGTGCAAAAATATCTTTAGGATATAATAAATCGATTGGGATTTATCGATGTAAAAATAGCGTACTATCTTGTATATAGTAGTGTGGATTATAATCGAATAATTATTCGAGATTTATGGACTAATATAAAATGATGTATTTTTGGGGAAAATAAATGATGAAATGTGTACAAATGTGTTTTGATGTTTTTGTTTATTGGGCTGTATTTATAAATTGTGATTATAAAAAAAAATTGGACAATTGTGTTTATTTGTTTTTCTTCAAAATGTGTCGTAAATATGATTTATAAATATTTAAATGACAAGAAAAAACTTTATAAATGCAGTTTTGTACTTTTCGTGTACTCGTATTGTAATGTGTATAAATTTTAGCGATCGATTGAGCTTTGATTATCGTAAAAATGTGTATAAACTTTGTAAATATCTAACCAAATGTCCTGTACAAATGGTCAGAGTGTTACTTAAAACGTCGGTTGCCAATGTTATGGCAGTGTAAATGTGTTGTAAGGATAAAGTTAATGTGGATTCAACCCCGACACATAAATCGGTGCTGACACTAAGCTTTAGTCCCTTTATTTTTCCCTTCAAGCACTTGTAACTTGAAAGGTGATGGCCAGTAAATAAAACAATTAGATATGCTGTATTACTAGACTGATTCTTTATTTTGTTTGGGTTTTTATACCCAAAACAATAATCAAAAATGCTTAATACTAAATAGTGTAATTAATGTGTTTGTTATTGTATTTTGGTTAACAGTATAAAAAAACGCTGAAAACAAAATAATAATAAATGTGTTTTGTTGTTGTGTATTGATACTTAAATTATTATAAATTAAAACAGTGTATTTTGTTGTTGTATCTTCAACCATAATAATGCTTACTAGTGTCGTTAGTCATAAATGGTTAAATGATTTCACTGACGGATTGACCTATATTTTGTTTTATTCTGATTAAGCATTATTATGTTTGGTAACAATAAAATATGCGGAAGTAAATGTGGAGTAAAATAAATGTGACTTAATAATAATTAAAAAATTATATGTGTCAAATAAAATATAAACAAACTGAATTTAAAATGTAGAATAACTAAAATAAAAACGTATGGTAGACTTCTTTGAAACTGGACATTCTCCCCCACGTTGAACGGATGTTCAACAAATTGATGTATTATAGTGATTGTTCCGTGGAGTGTAGTTAAAGGTCTACAGTGAATTGAAGAGGATGCTGGCGTGGCATTGGTATAGGTGTCATTTTTATTGTTTCAACTCCAACTGATCTTGCCTCGTTGTTGTTTGTAATGGACATTGTGCGGGTCTGTTTGTTGCGTCGAGCCTGACAATTGAAAAGGAGGATTATCAATGTAATTAGACTAAATAGCAGTGCTAGATATCCGATTGTGTAACTGTGCGTTTGATGGGAACTTAATTTGTTTGGAAGGTCAATAATTTTGTGTTGTTCCAATGATCTTTGTAGTACTTTCAAGTCATTTATGCCCTTTTTATATGCGTCTTCTAGACCCGTTCAATTCGAATGATTGTAACTTACAGGATGTTGGAAGCCTTCTTTTAGTGATAGTTCCGACATGTTGCCCAGACTGAAGTATGACGATTTCAGTGTGTGGGATATAATTTGTCTTCCGTTCATCATGATGAAATTGTGTTTGAGTATGCATTCTGGATCGAGTGTTAGTAACCCGGAGCCCTTCAGAAAAATAGGAATTATCTCCTTGTTACACACTGCTGTGGCCCTTGATGATGATGAAGTAGTATATATCCATTGATTGTTTCCATTTAATGGTATCCATTGGAGCCTTGTTGTTGTTTTTTCCAAGCTGCAAGTTGGTGATGTTTTGTTGTTGAATAAATTTATTTCACAAGAGCATACTTCGGAATCATAATTGTATCGAATTTGGACGTTAGAGCACAAAAATTCGTCTTGTTTCATTGTGTAACAGGAATTCAGCTCTGACGTTGTAAGGACAATGTATTGTTGACGGGATGCCATTGTGCCAAGGAACGTAGCACATGGCTTGATGATTATCATGGTGTTATTTATTAAGTTAGGTATAGGTATTAGGTGAAATATTTTGAACTGATCACGGTCAATCAATGGTATGGTGATTTCGAAAACTGCATGTTGAGGAGTTAGTCCGCCTTTAACCTTCATTATTTTAAATAATTGCAACAAATCTGAGGATGGAAGAACTACAGAAGGAGGTGCATGTAGTGTGATTTGGTTTACTTCATTTTGCAATTGTTCTGGAGTAAGTAGTAATGGATTGATTTTTCCATGATGTGTATCCGTAAGAGTATCCAGGATTGAAGATTGTATTTTTTGTAGATTGTTCGCAATTAAAGTTAATTGTAAAACCCCAGAGGTGAACAGTTGATTAAAGTGTATTTGAAATAGTACTTGGTCGATGTCGTGCATTTGTGATGAGTAATGTTTAATTTCCTGCTCTAATTCTTCAAATCTTGTTCTAGATGCAATTTGGGTCTGACGTATGATGTTAATTGTTGAATCAACGATTGTGGTTTGGTTTTTGAGTAACCTTAATAAATATGATTCTTTTTCCTTGACTTCAAGTATTGTATTGGACATGTGGTTAGCATATTCAGCGTCCAATATGCCAAATAGTGAATGAGCAACGTTGCCGACTACATCTAATTCTCCTCTTTTAATTCGGAGCAATCGATTGTCCAGTTGCATATCATTTTCCATATGTTCAAAATGATTAATTATATTGCGACAGGATTCGTTAAGGGTCATCATGTTACAAAGAGTCCTTAATGACCTCGTTCCATTGGCTAGAATTGACGTTTCTGACCAGTATGTATCTAGATCATAGTATACCAATAGATTCCATTCAGTAGTTGAGATAGATGCTGTACCCACTTCTTCAAAATGAATTCCGAGTTTTGGTCCGAATTTTGTATTTTTGACTGGAGTTCCATAAATTATTGGTAGTAGAAATATTAATGCGAGTAAAGTTAGGCAAAGATGATTTGTTTTCAATTTCTTTCTCTTAACCTCGGGTTCATCAACTGACTCAGAAGTATTGGTTTCGTGGTCGTCATTACCGGGACCGTAGCCAATTCTAAATTCGTATCAATGGGTAAACGGGCAAATCGGTGTATTGCACGTTTGAAAACTCCTCTGGAGGTTTTTACATCAACGACTCGTGTGGAGTCATCTGATCCTTGGTGTACGTTAATGATTCGACCCAATGGCCATTGCATTACTGGAACATTATCTTCTTTTATAATGACCATGTCTCCCGGTTTGAGATTGACGCACTGTGTTTTCCATTTATGTCTTTGCTGGAGTTCATTCAAATATTCGTTGGACCATTGTTTCCAAAAACTCTGCTTTAAATTAGAAACTTGTTCCCAGCGTGATGATAATGTTAGTTTTGGTGAATGTGCTCGGCTATCTATTTGTGAAGTTAGTGCTTCTCCAATTAGGAAATGTCCTGGTATTAACGCTGTTAAATCGGTAGGATCACTTGACATTGGGGTTAATGGACGAGAATTTAGAATGGCTTCAATTTCTACGATAACTGTTTCGAGCTCTTCATATGTTAGTGATGCTGTAGCGATGCTCCGAAGTAGTAGATGTTTTGCTGATTTTACAGCAGCTTCCCATAACCCTCCGAAATGTGGTGCTCTGGGGGGAATGAAGTGAAAATTTATTCCTTTAGAGCTGGATGCTGCAATTATTTCATCTTGACCTTTATCTGAATATACGGTCTGAATTAATTCGGATAATTGATTTTTGGTGCCGACAAATTTTGTAGCGTTGTCGGAGTATATGTTTTGACACCGACCTCGCCGACCAACGAATCGTTTTAGCTCACCGATGAATGCTTCTGTTGATAAATTGGTTACCAATTCGATATGTACAGCTTTCGTGGCGAAACAGCAAAAAACAGCTATGTAGGCCTTAGTTGGTCTTTTGCCTCTGATTTTGTAATGTATCCAGAGTGGTCCGCAGTAATCTACTCCTGCGTTGATGAAAGGTCGTGCTGGTGTAACTCGGTTTTGTGGTAGGTTGCCCATGATTTGTTGGCATAATTGTGGTCGGGCTCTAGTACATGTTATGGATTTTTTGTACAATTGCTCTTGCCGTTATTTTGCCTTTTATTGGCCAAAATCGTTGTCTCATTATGTTCAGTAACGCCTGAGGTCCACAATGTTTATTTTCAATGTGTTTTGATATAAATAACAGTTTGGCAATTGGGTCGTTATATGGGAGCAGCATTGGGTGTTTTGCATCGCTCGACAATTCTGATGATTCCAAGCGCCCTCCAACTCGAAGAATACCCCTGTCATCGATAAGTGGGGATAAACTGCTAATGGAGCTGTTTTTGTCGATTTGGTTATATTTTTTTAACTGTTTAATTTCTGGTGAAAAGTCGGCCAATTGAATCGTTTTCATAATTGCGAAAAGTGCTTCATTCAATTCGTCTGGTGTTAGCGCCTTATGTGATGGGCGTTGTTGGTTTAATAACCTTGTATTGTTGATAAATCTGATGACATATCCCAGTATCCTTTGCAATTTGTTGAAGGAGTTTCTATGTGGGATTTTGTATATGAAATCATCAGCGGAAGTGACAGCTGCTGCGAGTAAAGTTGTCTTCTTTTTCTCGATGTCATTGGTAATTAAGAAACACAAATTTCTTGTCGACCATGCAGAAATAATGGTCCATAGAGCCATAAGTTACATCCAGATAGTTGAAGTGCTGTTAAACCTCTGGACAGTACATCAGCTGGATTGTCGTTTGATCGGACGTGGCGCCACTGTTCGGGCAACGTCCATGTTTGAATTTTCGAGATTCGATTAGCTACAAACGTATGGTATGCAGTAGATTGAGCGTTTAACCAATTTAATACTATTTCGGAATCAGTCCACAAGAATAAAGGTTGGTCTTTAATCTGGAGATCCGTTATGATTCTGTGTGCAAGTTGGGCTGCCATAACTGCGGCACATAGTTCTAAGCGAGGTAACGTTTGTTGTTTCAATGGAGCAACCCGTGTCTTGCCACAAAGTAGTTGTACAATCACTCTTCCATCTTTAAGAGTTTCTGGGATGTAGGCAACTGCACCAAAAGCCTTTTCGGATGCATCTGAGAATATATGGAGCTCGGTTTTTGTTGGGATTTCACCCTTAAAAATGTGTCGAGGGATTTTGAAGTTGTTTAAGTTTTCTAAATCATTTCTGAATTTTGTCCATATAGCGTGAAGGTCATCAGGTAGCGGCTGATCCCAGTCTAATTTGTATTGCCATAGGAGTTGAATAAACATTTTTGCCTTTACAATTACAGGTGCTAATAGTCCAAGAGGGTCGAACAATTTTGCGAGATCGGACGTTGCTGTACGTTTTGAAATTGTCTGCATATGATTCAGTTTTACCTTGATGCAAAACTGGTCCGTCGTAGGCAGCCATAACAATCCCAATGTTTTCACTGTATTCGTGTTGTCATTGTTGAAATCTAAATTTACCTCCTGGTCGCCGAGTGGGATATTTTTTAATAATTGTGGATGATTCGCACACTACTTTTTTAGTATGAAGCCATGTTTTTTTTAGCATTGTAATGAGTTCTTTTTGTGTTTGAAGTGTGATGGTGAGATTATCTGAACCTCCCAGGCCGTCATCTACATAAAAGTTATGTTTAAGCATTTGTGAACCGTATGGATATTTTGTAGCGTTTTGATCAGCAATCTTTTGCAAACATCTGGTAGCTAAATAAGGTGCTGCTCGCGTTCCATATGTGACCGTACGAAGTTTGTAGTATTGAATAGGCAGCGATGGATCTTCTCTCCAAATAATTAACTGGTATTGTTGATCATTTGGATGAATTAGTATTTGTCTGTACATTTTTTCGATGTCAGTGGTAAATACAAATTTCGGCAACCGAAAACGAAGTAAGATTGAAAATAACCCACTTTGAACGGTTGGCCCCGCATACATCAAATCATTTAATGAATGGCCCATTGATGTTTTTGCTGATGCGTCGAATACTACTCTTAGCTTTGTTGTGGTGTTGTCGGGTTTGAGCACACAATGATGAGGGATGAAGTATTTTGGATTCGGTACCGCATCTATGTTGGTCTTCTGCATGTGTCCCAGATTTTCATATTCTTGCATGAATTTAATATATTGAGTTCTAATTTCTTCATTTTTTAACAATCGTCGTTCTAGAGCTATGAATCGATTGTAGGCCATTGCATGTGATTCTCCTAATGCTGCTGGATTGTCCCGGATTGGTAGACTGACTACTAGACGGTCTTGATTGTTGGTGTGGACATGCTGAGTAAAATGTGAATCACATTGTCTTTCTGATGGTGATAGAGTTTTGTCGCTGGGTTCAATTTCATCTAATTTCCAGTGCTGTTCAATGGCTTCTTCCAATGATGCTGTGTTGTCAATTACGGCACATGTTAAAGCAGATAATGACCACTTGCGAGTTGAATTTTTGCCAATTGCACCACCCACGATCCAGCCAAGTGACGTATTTTGAAGTGTTGGAAGGCCGTCAGACAGTTATATTGTTCCCGCTTGAATTAACTTGTAGTAAAACTCTGCACCCAATAGAATATCAATTTTTTCTTGGTTGTTGAAATTGGGATCTGCTAGTTGTATGTTGCTTGGAATTTCCCATGTAGATGTATCAATATGTTGACTCGGCTGAGGTGGAATGATGTTTGGGAGTATAAATGCTTCCAAATTTGTGATCTCTGGACTTCATTTCAACATTAATGCGGTAGTTTGACCTTTTTTGTACGTTGCCAACACCATCTATGCGAAGTGAAGTTTTGGTTGGGAAGGTAGATAACCTTTGGCAAAGTCGCTTGGAGACAAAGTTCACTTGAGAGCCAGAATCGAATACTGCTCTGAACTCATTGGAAGTACCATTTTGGGCAGAAATAACAACTTTTACTGTTGCTAGCAAAACATAACCCTGGCCCCCTTCGGCTGCTTTTGTAGCTGAAGATGTAACTGCGACGGCGTTAGAAGATGATGTGTTTCTTTGACTATTCGAACCCATAGTTGTGTTGATTGATGGTTTTGAATCTTTTTTTATGTTGTTCTGTTTCTTTTCTAAATGTAACAGCGTATTGTGTTTCTTCATGCACTTTCTGCAGCCACTTGATTTGCACTCTTTTGAAACGTGATCACTTCTGAAACAGTTGACGCATAAATGGTGTTGTTGTACCCAATTCAGTCGTTCTGCTTCTGGTAAGTGATGAAATTTGCTGCAGTAATATAGTTTATGGCCACCGTTATTGCACATTTTGCAGGTGCCATTATCCACTTTATTGGAGGTTGTAACTGAAGATACTGTTTTCTGTGGCAATTTTCCGGTTTGAATAATTGCCTCCATTGATTGAAACTGAATTTCCAGAAATGATAAAAATTCAGCAATTACTGGTACTTCTCTTGGGTTGGCCAACGACTGCATGTACCTGATGTGTGTTCCCCTGTCGAGTTTTTTAATTAATAATTGAATGAGTATCGCATCCCAAGAGGTTGTTACAATACCCAGATTGTCTAATGCGAGCAAACACTCCTTGGTGGTGTCATGCAGAGCTTTGATAGATGATGTAGATGATGAAACTGGTGGTTGGTTAATAATTTTTTCAACCAAGTTGGCTACCAGTAGTCTTTTGTTGTTGTAGCGATCCTGAAGTGTTTTCCATGCAGTATTGTAATTTGTCTCTGATAAAGAAAACTGACTGATTAAGTGTTCAGCTTCTCCAGATACATTGCTTTTTAAATACCACATTTTCTGAATAGATGGTATTGGCTGTTTGTCCACCATCTCAGTAAACAAATCATGAAACAGACGCCATTTTAAATAATCGCCATCAAATCGTGGTATAGTGACTTTTGGTAGATGTAATGCGCATTTGTTCAAATCTTTTGTCATTGATTGTATTTCATTATATTGACTGGAATCACCATTAGATAAAAGTTTTTGTTTTTTGACGGACAGACTGACTAAGTTTTGTCGCACTAAATCATATATTCTGTCATATTCGTTCTGATCCAGACCAGAATCAGCAGGGTTTTCTAATTTATCATAAATTTCATCGTGTAATACTTCAGCTTGATTCCACAACTTTTCAATGGTGTTGATTTCCACTTCAAAGTACTGCAAGGGATGGTCATCTTCATCTGTTATACCATTTAGCACCCGGTTTAGAGCAGTCAAACGAACCTTAAGCCTTCGGATGAGACTATTAGTGTTATTGATGTCTTCATGACCTTCATGTTGAATAATAGCCTTCCTTGTAGGTATCTCAATACTTCTCCTTTCTATAATTATTGGATTTTCTGCTGATTGTCTTAACTTATCAATTTCTTTTTTGAAAATTTCTAAGTAATTGTTGGCTATATCACTAATTTTCAAATAGTATTCTTCTGTGAAATATGCATGATCTGTCGCTTTATCTGCCAGTGTGCGTAGTTTCATATCTTGGGCATCAAATAAATCCCATGCTTCGCTGAGCCGTCGTAATCGTTCATCAAAGTATTCTATCTTTGTTTTCCTTTCTGCGGAATCTTTTTTATAGTTTCGAACGATTATTAAAGTTCCTTACCACTGGTGGGGGGAAACTTAATTTTTCCAAAAACGTCTAGGGGTCACCAAAATGTAAATATCTAACCAAATGTCCTGTACAAATGGTCAGAATTTTACTTAAAACGTCGGTTGCCAATGTTATGGCAGTGTAAATGTGTTGTAAGGATAAAGTTAATGTGGATTCAACCCCGACACATAAATCGGTGCTGACACTAAGCTTTAGTCCCTTTATTTTTTCCCTTCAAGCACTTGTAACTTGAAAGGTGATGGCCAGTAAATAAAACAATTAGATATGCTGTATTACTAGACTGATTCTTTATTTTGTTTGGGTTTTTATACCCAAAACAATAATCAAAAATGCTTAATACTAAATAGTGTAATTAATGTGTTTGTTATTGTATTTTGGTTAACAGTATAAAAAAACGCTGAAAACAAAATAATAATAAATGTGTTTTGTTGTTGTGTATTGATACTTAAATTATTATAAATTAAAACAGTGTATTTCGTTGTTGTATCTTCAACCATAATAATGCTTACTAGTGTCGTTAGTCATAAATGGTTAAATGATTTCACTGACGGATTGACCTATATTTTGTTTTATTCTGATTAAGCATTATTATGTTTGGTAACAATAAAATATGCGGAAGTAAATGTGGAGTAAAATAAATGTGACTTAATAATAATTACAAAATTATATGTGTCAAATACAATATAAACAAACTGAATTTAAAATGTAGAATAACTAAAATAAAAACGTATGGTAGACTTCTTTGAAACTGGACAAACTTGATTGTTTTGTGTATTTTGTGCTGCGGTTGCTTATATTTATTATATGTATTTCAACAAAAGAAATAACGTAAAAAATTAAAAAAATATATATACATATATTGTTAATTATCAATTGTTAATTGTTAATTATCAATTGTTTTCCGAAAATTCTGTTCTGTAGTTTATTTTAATTTATTTTCCAATATATGCTTTGTTTAAAAACAGTATAATTTTATTTTATATTTGTATTAGGTTGGGAACCCCTGTGTTTCGTTATACGCAACTGTTCATTTAATATGAGAGAGAAAAAAAATCCAAAATGGAAAAGCTCAGGGTTTATATTAGAAGTAAGTAAGGTACAAAATTCAAAACAAAAAAAAAATTTACGAGTATCACTTTTCCACTCAATAATTATGGTTTTGATCTTTCTTTATATTTAAAAAGGTACTTTTTGGTCTTAAATTGACAAATTCAACGACCGTAATCATATGTATACACGAGACCACTTTATTTTCGCTTAGGTTGGGAACCTCTGTTGTTTTTTTCGTGATAGATAAATACAAATTCCCACACAATTTTTGTTTTACCAAAAAATTTCAATTAAATTTATAGAAAAAAGGTAACAGTGGTACGTAATGTACAAATTCGTACAGAATTTTAACTATAAAAATATTTATATATAAATTTTCAAGTAAAATATAATAGTTTGAATTTATTTATTTATTTTTAATTTGGTCTATATTTTAAACTATTGATTATTTAAAAAAAATTTCATTACATACGTTTCTTGTTGCCACCTTTGCATAAGATTGGTGAAGTTATTTAACAAAGGAACCTGAGATCACCTTGGGGTTGGGAATAGCTGGTTTTATTTGACAGATGTCTTCTTCCTTTTCCACTTAATTACAGCCACTCGTTGATTTTTTTTTTTTTTTTGTTTCTGTAATGGACGTATTAAGGCCAATTTTACACAAACTTTATGCAATTTTCACATTCACACCATATATGCAATGAAGCTTTCTTTTAACCTTCTGGTATCAAATGATTAAAAATCTTTAGCACTTTGCCGTTGTTTTTTTTCAATATACGTTTTCAGACCAGGATATAGTTGTCTCTTTCTATTACACTGATGACACCACCTTTTGCTAATTCTTCTTCGCTGCTGCTATGTTGGCTTGGAAGGTTTTAATAAATTTTGCACAAACCTTGGTATTAACTTCAAACGTATATTTTTTGTTTTAGTCTTTAAACGTGAATATTTTATTGTTAAGCAAATTTCCAAAATTCTTTTTTCGTTATTTTTCGGAAGGCTATTTGGGTATTCTTTATTTTAACCACTGCGAGAAAATTTTGTACACGAAACACCTAAAGTTGAACAAACTTTTTTAATAAAAAACACTTCTTATGTTTCCCGAATGATGAACACAATGATCGTAATTACATAGGAGACCCGATGGTGCACTCACAAGCAAACGCGTCTAATAATGGGGAAGATAATTATTTTTGTTACATTTTCCACTGATTTGCACAGTTAAACCTTTTTTAAAAACCTTTCAATTAAACTTTTGGCAAAATTCCTTTATTTTTCCTTTATATGTATTTATAATTTGAGATTTCATTACCTTTATACACACACGTTTGTTGCTGCCACTATTTTCCTATTTGTTTGTTTTCTTTTCGTTGTGATTTCTAAAGGTGGAAATTTTCCAATAAGTTCCAAAGATTTTATTTACTGTTTACTTTTTTTTTTTATTTATTAATATATTTTCAGTTTTCTTTTTAACTTTAATAATTTTTTTTACGCTGCTTTTTACCACCACGTTCTGTCACTTATACTTTTTCTTTGTTCCAATTTGTTCTGAGTGAGGTTGGCACTCTTGATGTAGTGTATTAACAAACACAGGTATGTTAAGGGTTAGTGTTGGTAAGTGTTAATTTGTGTAAATGGGATTTAGGTAAGTATTAATAAGTTTTTATTTTATAATAAAACTTTACTTTTTATTTAAAAAATTATAATCTCAGCATTTTCCAGATTACTGCATCCATATACGCCGGATTCAAGGAGCGTCGAAGGACCATGAATAAAGTTGTAGGGGATTTTCAACTTTTTATCAGTACATACTAATGTATGTGAGGTTAATGGTAGAGAATAATAATTAAGGGATGTTAATTAACCAAACCTCCTTTGGTGTAATTAAATAATTTTAAAACTTCTTTAGGGACAGAAGTGGGACAATGTAGGGATTAAATTATATTGGGAAATAATAAAATATATCGTGTTTTTCTTTAACTTACATATTTATTTTAAAATATCGTTGAAAATGATGAAATCCAAGGTAAGTAAGTATAATATGTAATGGCGATCTTCCTTTCTGTCGTCGAAAAAGACCGTAGACGTTGAAAAGTTTCGTCGTTGAGATTCAAACGTGTAATAAAAAAAATACGAGTCATCTTTACAGACAGCTCCATTAAAATCCGAAAATGGCGCTTAAAGAGGATAGAAAGGAGAAGCCGATAAATATAATTTATAAAGTGTATAAGAAAATGGTAATACTGTTCAATACTTAACAAATTCTGAATTATTCAAATGGTAATACCATGTTAGTTATCACAAACTATGTAAAAATTTCAAAGTTTAAATTAAGGAGTGATAATGTAAAAATTTGCAAAATATTGCAAAATATGATATAAAATCCTAAAATTCATTGCAACAGAAGAACATGTGAACAATCGTAAACACAAAGAAAAATATATATACATTATCTGGTTATAATCTAATACAAAAAAAAACTCTTTAAAAATAAACTTATTAGAAAATTAAGGAAATAAAATTGACTTGAAAAAAATTAAATTGAAGAATTATAAAACAAAATATTTATTTCGTTGCGTGTGTTCAAAAAAAAAAAAAAATTTAATAAAAAATATAAAACTGACAAACACTTCTAAACTCAAAAGGAAAAGTTTTGTTAATGTCCTATGGTTTCCTATTATAATACCTTGTCATATTCATAAAAAAATATAGTGCCGCCAATTTGGCATATTCAGCGGGTCAGCCATGACAATGGACTGCCAATTATCATACACCTCCTAACCATCAATATCTGGGAGATATGGATTCTCCACATGCTGCCGCACATCATCCAATGTATTACAATCATTATGCCATGTTTCATTCAGCAACTTCATCGGTACCACATCTTTACAACCAACACCAGCGGTAATTTATTTATTATCCAAAATACCACCAATTTTCAAAATTAAAAGTTTTGTAAAATATGAATATTTTTCTGTTTAAAATTTTTTTATTAAATTAAGGAATTTTATTAAATTAATGAAAGTTTGCTACATATAAAATTTTGCTAAATATAAAAAATTTTTATAATAATTATATATTGTCTAAATATAAAATTTTACTAAACATAAAAATTTTCCTAAATATAAAATTTTACTAAATATAAAAATTTTCGTAAATATAAAATTATATACTTAAGAATTTTATAATAAACCAAAATCCAAACGGTACCCAAAAAGAAAAAAACGAACACCACATTTAAATTAACACTTCCATAAATACCACCCCTCATGGTGTGTTGATAAGCGCATAAATTTTCGTTTATATATTTACCGCTATTTTATAATACCAACCACTGTCCGAAAAGGTACAGTACCGAAAAGAAACCAACAAAATACAATTTAAATAAAATTTTTCTAGCAATATTTAAATTATCAAACACAACTTTATCTAAAATTTTTAAATAAAATTTTCTAACAAAAATATAAATAAAATTTTATAAATATAAAATTCTTCTAATATAAAAGTTGAACTAAAAAAAAAAAAAAAAAAAAAAGTTTTTCTAAATTAAAAATATTGTTATATATAAAAATTTGGCTAGTGATAGGATTTGGTTAAATATAAAATTTTGCTAAAACAAGATTTTGCTTAAATTTAAAAATTCTCCTAAAATTAAAAATTATGCTATACTTTAAAATTTTTCCTAAAATTAAAATTTCCCTAAAATTAAAATGTTGCTAAGCTTAAAATTTGGCTAAAAATAAAATTTGGCTAAAAATTTAACATGTTACGAAAAATCATTTAAATTTATAACCTTAAAATGAAGGTTAAATAAACTTTTTTTTTTTAAACCCAATGTAGAAAACCAAAACCAAACCAATTTTATTATTATGTGGGTTACCTCCAATCAAGATGGAAAAACAGGTAACATGGTAGGGAGGGCAAAAAGGGGCATAACATCCAGCCCCGACGCAAAAGTAAGTATGACCATCCATCCATTCCTCTATTCCATAGGGTAGTTTTGACAATTTCTCAGCCAATCGCACGTGATTTTTTTGTAGTGCGGTTTCCCTGGGCCTTAACAAGAACCCACCCCTCCGGCGAGCTAGGTCCCACGCCAGCACTTGCGAACCGTTAAAGGCACAGGGAACAGAAGCGGACCGACCAACGTACCGTACCATTACACTTACACATAATATTAACACATCTATATCTATAAAATTCATTTTCTGTTTGTTTGTTTGACCGTTATACAAATTTTTATTTTTCAACGGATTTCTCTGAAGTTTGGTACACACGATCTCCGTACTCCAGGAAAGGTCGCCATATGATTCTTGCCGGCCACGCCTACTTTTACGCCCACTTTTTGTATACAATTCGTTTTCTGTTTTTTGGTATATTTGTTCGCTATAAAAATTTTTATTTTTCAACGGATTTCTCTGAAATTTGGTACACACGATCTCTGTACTCCAGGGAGGTCATCATATGATTCTTTACGCCCACTTTTTATACAAAATTTATTTTCTGTTTTTTTGATATATTTGTTCACTATAGAAATCTTTATTTTTCAAGGGATGTCTTTGAAATTTGGTACACACGAACTCTATACTCCAGGGAAGGTCATACAGGCCATATGCTTCTATGTATATACAATTTATTTTTTTCCTTTTATTTGTTTCTTTGTTTGATTGCTATACAAACTTTTATTTTTCAATGGCTTTCTCTGTAATTTGGAAAACGTGATCTCTCTACTCCAGCGAAGGTCGCATTATAATCTTTCTGGCTACGCTTACCTTTACGCCCACATTTTTATAAAATTCATTGTTTGTTTTTTGGTATATATGTTCGTTATAGTAATTTTTATCCTTCAACGGCTTTCTCCGAAATTTTGTACATATTCCTGGGAAAGTCGCCACATGGTTTTTACCGACCACGCCTACTTTTACGCCCACTTTTCATATAAAACTCATTTTTTGTTGTGTGGTATATTTCTTCCCTATACAAGTTTGTATTTTTCAACGGATTTCTCTAAAATTTGGTTTACACGGGAATAACTTCACGGTGAAAAAATCCCCAAATTTAAAAAAGGTCCCCAATAAATTAACTTACTCCCCAAATTCATTCTTAAATTTTTACATATTTTTATTTAGTGAATTTTGTTAAATATTTATTTTAGTGAAAACTTGCATACTGCTCTCAATATATGTCCTACAATAAACGCATTTAAAATGAGTACTTTTTTCAATAGCATCATTTCGGTGCGCGGAAGCTACGCGCTCGAGGAACACAGCTTAGCTGTGATGATCTGAAAAATATATTTTGGCGATTAAAATAAGTTAACGAGAACTGCGCGGCAGTACGGGCGTAGCCGCGAAACGCGAGGTGCAGCTTAGTTAAAATATCGCAATGAAGCGAAAAATATATTTTCGCGATTAAAATAAGTTGACGACAACTACGCGGCAGCACGGGTGTAGCTGCCAAACACGCGGACGCGAACGCGACGCGCTCTCGGAAGACAGCTTAGCTAAAATATCGGAATGATCTGAAAAATATATTTTCGCAATTAAAATAAGTTGACGACAACTGCGCGGCAGCACGGGTGTAGCTGCCAAATGCGCGGACGCGGAAGCGTGTCGCTCGCGGAACACAGCTCAGTGAAAAGTCTTATGATTAATTGTATCTACGTTTGTGCAATAATTACAATACATATACTATAAGCAGTTGCTTAAAACAACCTTGCGGCACAATTTTAAACGTCGCATTAGTTTTTCATTTTTGAAACTTCTTTGAATTTGACTTCTCTGCTCAATTATGATCACTTATTGAATGAAGTAATTCAATTTTTAAAAGTTCTGATACCTTTAATTTGCAAACGATTCCGTTATATTTGATGTTTATAAATAAACTTAAAAAAAAACTTAAAGCCGTTTCGCAGCTTATTTTTGAACCATTTTTGCTGCAGCATCTTATAAAAAACTTCTAATTTACTGTCCATACAAATTTTTTGTGAGAAAGTTCATTTTACTGGGGAATTTGTTCATTGGGGACTAAGTACTCAGCGCCTGGTAAGCATAGTAAACCATTTTTCAAGTCAAATGCCTTTTTATCCCGGGCAAGACCGGGTAAAAACAGCTAGTTAGCTATCTCAGGGACGATTGCTATTGAAATTAGAACGACATAAACCTAGACATACATCGAGAATGGCAGAATTAATTATATTATATTACATCTTTCGTGGACATACATATTTTATATATGTATATGTTCCTTTCACTCCTCGAGGGAGCATAGGGCCATAACAAGGTGGTTCCAATAATCTCGATCTTCGGCTCGATGCTTGATTTCGTTCCACTTCATACGCAATCTCGAAAGTTCTGTTGTCAGTTGCCGCATCCAGGTATGCGCTGGTCTCCCGACTCGTCTGCTTCCCTGCGAGTTTCAATCTAGGCAATTCTTGGTAATATCGTCGTCTAGTTTACGGAGGGTGTGACCTATCCAACTCCATTTCCGCTTACTTATTTCCGTTCTAATAGGCTGCTGGTTTGCCTCCATCCAGAATTGGTTGTTGGAAATTGTTACAGGCCAGAAAATCCGTAAGATTTTGCGGAGGCATTTGTTGAGAAATACCTGAAGGCATTTTATGTCACGTGGTGATATGTTCCAGGTCTCGCATCCATATAACAGAGCGGATTTTATGTTGGAGTTAAATAATTTGATTTTGGTTTGTTTCGAAATATTATAAGATTACCAAACCGGGCTTAACTGGGTAAATGCACTCCGCGCCTTATTTATGCGACTGGATAAATCTGCTGGTGAGTCACCAGTTGTGTCAGTTGTGTTACCCAAGTAGCAGGAGGACTTAACATCTTCAATATCTTGATCACATACGAAGAAATGGCGATCTGTGTTACTGTTGATGCGAAGTGATTTTGTTTTGGGCATATTTATCTTCAGCCCAACCAATTTTTCGATGTTACTGATGATGAAAATTTTCGACTGCATCTCAGAGAATGAGTGGCTAAGTAGACAAATGTCATCGACATAATCTAGGGCCTCTAACCATCCTTGTAAGCCGCCCTTAATACCTTTCTTATGATGGTTTGTTGCCTAATGATGATTCCTTAAATATTTCGGCTACCGCGATAACCAGCCGAGAGCTAAACCATTTTGGAAACCATTGTGTAGAGGGTATATATGTACGTAAGTTTGTCATAATTATAAAAAAAATTCTGGACCTTATATCAAGCAGAGTTTATATAGCGACGACCGTATGTCCGTCTGACATTCTTAAAATCGCAAAATTCACTTTAAGTTGTTTACAAAGAAGGGCGTCACTACCCCATTTCCAATTGTATTTTAGTAAATGTATTTCCGAAATTATCAATGGAATTTCAGAAAATATCATTTGAATTTCTGAAAAATAGTCTGTACAAAAAAATATTTTTTAAGTTATTAAACGATTTTAAAGACTAGTCAATTAGTTTGAAAGTTTTATGATAGTTTAAAAATGCGAGTTTAACTTAATTAAATTTAACTGCCATTCCAAATCTCGATCTGAATCGATTAAACTTAATTTTGATTCATCACTGAAAAAATCAGTTGCCCACTTTTAAGGGAGTTTTGGAAAATTTAATCTCTTATACAAAAACGGCCCAAAATCCTAAACATTTCAAGCGCAAAAATGGAATTATGAAACCTTTAACTTTTTTGGAATATGCTTTTTATGTCTGGATTCCACTCTGTCATTTTCAATGTCAATTATTGTCAATTACTGTCAGTTGTAAGAAAACGGATTTGTTTGACGACCGGATTTTTTTGTTGGTTAATAAGATGTAATGCAAACGTAATAGAAAATCACGAGATTTCAGTTGAGCCAATGGTTTGTTGTCAGTTTATATGACATAGTGAAAACCAGGCATTAGTAAGCAATGGATTTTTGACTATTTTTAATTGCTTGTCTACAGACTGTATTTTCAACTACATTTAAATTAATTAAATGTTAAACACATTATAAATTATTCTATCGTCTCACGAATGTCCTTCAATACGCACTGTTATGGCGTCATTTTTAGAAACGCAATTCATTAAATTTTCATTTAAATTAATTTGTACTTATGAATATATTAAATATTTTATGCACTTATTTTGCATTTCTTATTTTGTAGACGAAGAAATTGGAGGTCATTTGGGTATGGAAGCATTTGTAAAAACTGATGATTTCAAAAAACTTAATATTGGTTTTTCCTTGGACGAGGGCATCGCTTCGATAGATGATACTTATCCAGTTTACTATGCCGAAAGGTCCATATGGCGTTAGTATATCTAAAAAAGCAAACATCTTTGTATGCCGAAAATATTTTTTTTTTTTATCTATTTTCAGAAATTCATTTTAAAATAAGTGGCAATGCTGGCCATGGTTCATTGTTGTTGAAGAATACCGTTGGTGAAAAATTCCATTATATTTTGAATAAGATGATGGCTTTCAGAGAACATGAATCGCAATGTTTAGAAAAAGATCCCAAATTATATATAGGTGATGTTACCACCGTTAATTTGACCACAGTGAAGGGCGGTGTGCAAAGCAATGTAATACCACCTTTCATGGAAGCTGGTTTTGATATACGTCTTGCCATAACCGTTGATCATGCAGAATTTGAAAAAAAAGTAAGTATACACTTTTGAAACTCCCAGAAAATCCAACTCGAATAGAAATGTAATGCAAATTTTTACAGTTTTTGTACAAATCGGAACTGTCAAAATTAATAACTGTTGTGACCCATTCCTGTTAGAAATAGCTGGCACTTGTTGCCTGTACTGTTCAATCTATATATATAAAATTAATTTTCTGTTTGTTTGTTTGTTTGTTTAACCGCTATACAAATTTTTATTTTTCAACGGATTTCTCTGAAATTTGGTACGCACTATCTCTGTACTCCGGGAAGGGTCTCCATATGATTCTTACCGGCCACGCGTACTTTTACGCCCACTTTTTGTATACAGTTCATTTTTTATCTTTTGGTATACTGTCTTTTGATATACTTATACGCCCTCTTTTTATATACAATTCATTTTATGTTTTTTAGTATATATGTTCGCTATACAAATTTTTATTTCTTAACGGATTTCTCTCAAAAAATGGTTCACACGATCTACTTACTCCAGGAAAAATATATTTTGGCATAGGTGTGGCTGCCAAACATGCGGACGCGGACGCGACTCGCTCGCGGAACACAGCTCAGTGAACAGTCTTATGATAAATTGTATATATGTATGTTCAATAATTACTATACATATACTATAAGCAGTTTTTAAAGCAACCTTACGGCACAATTTTAAACATCGCACTCACTTTCCATTTTTTAAGCTTCTATAAATTTGACGTCTCTGCTCAATGACGATCACTTATTGAATCAAGTAATTCAATTTTTGAACGTTCTGATTTCTTTAATTTGCAAACGATTCCGTTATATTTGATGTTTACAAAATAAACTTAAAAAAAAAGACTTAAAGCGGTTTCGCAGATTATTTTTGTAGCATTTTTGCTGTAGCGTCTTATAAAAATACTTATAAATAAAAAAAATCTAAACATTTTAAATTGAAATAAAAAATAAATTTACTCTCCAAAAACGTATACATTGGGAAATTTTTTCATCATGAACAAATTCCCCAATCCATACAAATTTTTGGGGAGAAAGTTAATTTTTTTAGGAATTTGTTTATTGGGGACTAAGTACTCAGCGCCTGGTAAGCATAGTGAACCATTTTTCAAGTCAAAGGCTTTTGAATCCCGGACAAGACCGGGTAAAAACCGCTAGTCTATATATATAAAATTCATTTTCTGTTGTTTGTTTGTTTGTTTGACCGCTATACAAATTTTTATTTTTCAACGGATTTCTCTGAAGTATGGTACACAAATATCTCCGTACTCCAGGAAAGCTCGCCATTTGACTCTTGCCGGCCACGCCTACTTTTACGCCCACTTTTTGTATACAATTCATTTTCTGTTTTTTGGTATATTTGTTCGCTATACAAATTTTTATTTTTCAACGGATTTCTCTGAAATTTTGTACATACGATCTGTGTACTCCAGGAAAGGTCGCCATATCCTTCGTACCGGTCACGCCTACTGTTACGCCCACTTTTTGTATACAATTCATATTCTTTTTTTTGGTATATTTGTTCGCTACACAATTTTTTTATAACGGATTTCTCTGAAATTTGCTACTCACGATCTCTGTACTCCAGGGAGGTCGTCATATGATTCTTGCCGGCCGCGCCTACTTTTACGCCCACTTTTTATACAAAATTCATTTCCTGTTTTTTGATATATTTGTTCACTATAGAAATCTTTATTTTTCAAGGGATGTCTTTGAAATTTGGTACACACGATCTCTATACTCCAGGGAAGGTCACCTAATGTTTCTTACAGGCCACGCCTTCTCTGCGCCCACTTCTATGTATATAAAATTTATATTTTTCCTTTTATTTGTTTCTTTGTTTGATTGCTATACAAACTTTTATTTTTCAATGGCTTTCTCTGTAATTTGGAAACGTGATCTCTCTACTCCAGCGAAGGTCGCATTATAATCTTTATTGCTACGCTTACCTTTACGCCCACATTTTTATAAAATTCATTTTTTGTTTTTTGGTATATATGTTCGTTATAGCAATTTTTATCCTTCAACGGCTTTCTCCGAAATTTAGTACATATTCCAGGGAAAGTCGCCATATTGATTTTTAACGAACACGCCTACTTTTACGCCCACTTTTCATATAAAACTCATTTTTTTGTATAGTATATTTCTTCCCTATACAAGTTTGTATTTTTCAACGGATTTCTCTGAAATTTGGTTTACACGGGAATAACTTCACGGTGAACAAATCCACAAATTTAAAAAGGTCCCCAATAAATTAACTTACTACCCAAATTCATTCTTAAATTTTTACATGTTTTTATTTAATGAATTTTGTTAAATATTTATTTTAGTGAAAACTTGCATACTGCTCTCAATATATGTCCTACAATAAACGCATTTAAAATGAGTATTTTTTCAATAGCGTCATTTCGGTGCGCGGAAGCTACGCGCTCGAGGAACACAGCTTAGCTAGAATATCGGAATGATCTGAAAAATATATTTTTACAATTAAAATAAGTTGGCAACAACTGCGTGGCAGCACAGGTGTGGCTACCAAATGTGCGGAAGCGGCGCGCGGACGCGGACGCGACGGATACGGACGCGACGCGCTCGCGGAACACAGCTCAGCTGAAATATCGCAATGATCTGAAAAATATATTTTGGCGATTAAAATAAGTTAACGAGAACTGCGCGGCTGCACAGGTGTAGCCGCCAAACGCGAGGTGCAGCACGCGGACGCGGACGCGACGGGCTCGCGAATACAGCTTAGTTCAAATATCGCAATGATGCGTAAAATATATTTTCGCGATTAAAATAAGTTGACGACAATTACGCGGCAGCACGGGTGTAGCTGCCAAACACGCGGACGCGAACGCGACGCGCTCTCGGAACACAGCACAGCTAAAATATCGGAATGATCTGAAAAATATATTTTCGCGATTAAAATAAGTTGACGACAACAGCGCGGCAGCACGCGGACGCGGAAGCGACTCGCTCGCGGAACACAGCGCAGTGAAAAGTCTTATGATAAATTGTATCTACGTTTGTGCAATAATTACAATATATATACTATAAGCAGTTGCTTAAAACAACCTTGCGGCACAATTTTAAACGTCGCATTAGTTTTTCATTTTTGAAACTTCTTTGACTTCTCTGCTCAATGATGATCATTTAATGAATTGTAATGGTATGTTGAAAGGAATGTTATTTTTTAGGGATATATTGACTATTCTTGGTTTATTGAAAAAGGATGGTTTTGAGTATTTTCTTAGCACTACTGCCGATCTTATATGAGCATTAAAATGTCCTGTGCTTTGAATTATTAAAACTAACTGTTTAGTTTAGTTAAGTTTTTACAATTAATTTTTATTCTATAATTTACAGTTCTTATATACTAAAATGTTTCTGCTGAATAATTATAATAAACATAATGTGTTCCTACGTCATTATTTGTATTGGTTAACAGAACATTAACCTATACAAATAATTTTGTTTAGCGTTTGCGTTTGCCCATTCTGTTTGTTGTTAGCAACGAACATCGACTTTTACGGAATGTGTAAACGCTTGCATATATGCTGTAATATATGTTGATTGTTTTAGGGTTGATTATGTTAGAGTCGCGTTGGGTATCATCGTCAACTCAATAAAAATGTCATGTACTTTTCACAAAATTTATTTTAATTCTTTATTTAGTTTGAATACATTTTATATTTGCACACTTTTAAATATTGTTTTATATTAGATACAAGACTTAATTTATTTTCTATAAATCTTTATTTGTACACCTTTCATAAATTGTTAAAGATACATTTCATATTTTAAATTTAATAAATTGTTAAAGATACATTTTATATTTTTCACTTTAATAATATGTTCTTATTTGTATTTTTTCTATTTAACATTTGGGTCTATCACTTTACACTATATTTTCTTGACTCTTCCAAGATTAGCAATTAACCTAACTTAAATAACATTTTCTATGCCCTGAAATACATATGTGTTGACCATTAAAATTAACAATTGTCTTCCTATGTATCACACAGTAATCGTATACCTTCATGTGAGGTCTACTTGTTCTACATATGGAGTTCTACATCTGTTCACATACGTAACTAAACACCTTCGTGCTGTTCTCAAATGAACTGTAAGCGTACCGCCACTTGAGTGCAACACGATATTGTTTTGTCATGCTTTTGGGTCTTTTAATTTTTATTACTATTTAAAATTTATTTAATTGTGAGTAACCTTGAGTTTATTATTTATGGTTACTCACATTACAAAAATACTTAATTGCTATTTTGTTTTGGCTATGAGTAATACATTTGCATTACTCATGGGTATACTTCACCCTTGCCCTAAAAAGAAATCTTACAATTATAAATATTCAAAATGCTTATAATATATATGATTATTTTGGTTATCTTGTATTTCTTCTTCTTTTTTTTGTCTTACATTTAAAAAAAATTTTTTATTTTTCATATCTTTTTAACAAGTTTTTGTGAAATGATTTTACGTTATTTTTAATTTGCACCAATACATTCAGATCGTCTATATCTACTATGGTATATGGACCATGATACGGTGATTCACTTTTTGTCCTATTGCTTGCCTTCACTAATACTGAATCTCCTACCTCTAACTCTATGATATTGCTATTTTTATGAGATTCTATGCTCCTTTTCTCTTTTACCGTATTTAATAGTTTCCTTGCACTATCCAATGAGTATTTTAGCCTAACTTTTAATTCATTTGCATAATTCTCAAAGTTATAAACCTTTTGATGATTCATGACTTCATCGCCTGGTAAACTTGCTAATTTGCCAAGTATTAGCTCAAATGGTGAGTACTCTGTATCCACGTGAGGAGTGATGTTATAAGCAAAGGAATAATATGGTATCCATTTATCCCATTCATCATCTTCCACGAAAGACAAAAAATACTCGTTGAGAACCCTGTGGTTCCATTCAATTGTGCCTAACGTTTCGTGATGGTACGGTGTTGAAAATTTTTGTTCGATTTTCAACAATTTGCATATTTCCTTCATTAACTCGTTCGTGAACTCAGTGCCCCTATCTGATTTAAGTACTTTAAATAGTCCGTATTTCAGTATTACGTTATCTGTCAATATCTTTGCTATTGACTTCGCTTCCTTTGTCCTCATCGGATAGGCAATTACATATTTAGTCAATTCGCATTGCATGGTTAGAATGTATCTATAGTCATTCGACGGACGTAAATGTCCTACTGTGTCGATTACGACAGTATGAAAGCTTTTACTAGGTGTATCAGAAACGCTAAGTGGTTCTTTGGTGTGTCTTATCTGTTTATTACTCTGACATAGATCACACCTTGAAACGTATTTTTTTCACCATTTTTGTCATGTCTTTCCAAACATATCTTTGTTTTAATTTTAGAAGAGTTTTTCTAACTCCAAAGTGACCTCCCGTTGGGGTGTTGTGGAATAATTCTATCAATTCCATTCTTTTATTTTCATCTTTTACTTTTTGAGGCTTGTTGTATAGCATTATTGTGACGTTTGTGTTACTTAATTTATTGAGCTAATTATACTTATTTTTAAATTCATCTGCAGATATCCTATTAAATATTGTATCGTCCTTAGCGAGTGCAAATTTTCTATATTTTGTATTTTGTAAATAAGATTATAGTTTCTCCAGAAGTTTACCTAAGTAGTTCGGATTATCACCACATCTAACACGTGTTTCATTCATCTTATCATCATTTTCTACAATGTAACATAATTTTCATTTCTTTTATTTATAGGCCTTTTTTCAAATATAAACTTTAATTTCCTTGCGCGCTTTACGTCATTTATGGATGTAAAATCCCATGCATGGAGTTGATCAGGCTCCTTATGTGATGTATCATCGTTTGTTTTATCTGCTATTTCTGTAGTTTTTCCTTTTCTTTTCATGCCTCTAGTTATTATTAATGCCTTTTTTACGCTCTCGTCATTCTCCAGTGGTATCACTGATTTTAATATGTCCGATTCAATTCGTATTCTTGACAAAGCATCCGCGTTGGTGTTGTTAGTACCTTTCTTGTACACAATCTCGAAATCGTAATCCGAAAGTTCCAATCTTATCCTTGTCAACTTTGAACTCGGGTTCTTGTGTGAAAATAATGATACTAGCGGTCTGTGGTCAGTCACCACGGTGAATTTCCTTCCATACAGGTATGGTCTAAGAAATTGAATACCCCAATAAATTCCTAATAATTCTTTCTCTATGACTGGTTTATTTCTCTCGTATTTGTTCAGTGAACTACTAGCAAAAGATATTGGCAAATCTTCGCCAATTATCCCTTGTGAAAGTACTGCACCAAGTGCAAAATCTGATGCGTCCGTAGTTAAAATGAATGTCTCTTCAAAGTTTGGGTATTGAAGTATAGGGGGTTTAATCAATCTCATCTTTAAATTTTCGAATGCCGATTGACATTGCCCTGACCAAACAAACTTTACCTTCTTCTTAAGTAATTCATTCAAACAGTTCGCGATTTGTGCAAAATCTTTTATAAACCTTCCGTAATAATTACAAAAAGCTATAAATCTTCTCACATCGTCGGCATTTTTTGGTACTGGATATTTAGAAATCGCCTCGAACTTGCTTGGGTCGGGTTTAATACCTTACGCAGTAATCAGATGTCCTAAATAAACTACTTCAGGTTTTAGGAAACAACATTTCGTCGCATTCAACTTCAGATTGTATCTTGACAATCGTTCGATTACTTTGAGTAAGTTGTCGTTATGATGTCTTAAGCTGCATCCAAAAACTATTATGTCATCCACATATAAGAATGCTTCAGACTCTAAACCAGAAAGTGCTATGGTCAGCATCCGCTGAAAGCTATTGCTAGAAATCTTCAGGCCAAATGGTAGTCTGGAATATTGATAATGACCATTCTGAGTCGAAAATGCCGTATAAGGTCTTGAGTCATGGTCAAGTTACATCTGGTGAAAAGAACTTGTCATGTCCAATGTCGAAAAATACTTAGCTCTACCGAGTTTGTCGAGAATGTCGTCTAATCTTGTTAATGGAAACTTGTCACTAACGACTTTATCATTCAGTTTCCTGAAATCAACTACCAACCTCCATTTTATCAGATCAGTCTGTCCCTTCTTTGGAACTAACAAAAGTGGAGCATTATAGGGACTTATAGATGGCTCTATTATCCTACGCTTCAATAGACTTTGTACCTGATTATTAATTTCTTCCGGATGCGTCTGTGGTAGACGATAATTTTTTATATGCACCGGACTCGTGTCCTGTAATTGAATCGTTTGTTTGTAAAAGTTGTTGGTGGTTAATTTCTCACCATCTAAATGAAAAATTGATTGATACTTTTCCAATATCGCTATAAGCTCTTCCCTGGCGTTGACATCCGTGTTGTTCAAATTTAGTTCATCTAATAATTTTTTAAATCTATCTTTAGTATACCTTGTGCTATTGTTACCCATCCTATGTCTCTATTTTTAAATTTCTTATCACCGTTGTTTTATCAAGAACATTCAATAATTTTACGTGCTGATTTCCGTCTTTTGGAACAATTGCGTTTGCCAAAAACACTCCGTTTGCGATTTCCCTATTGCAAATTACGCCATCTTTTTCTAGTTTTAACTTAAAAGGTATAATAATTTCTGACCTCGGAGGGATCTTGACAGCATTTACCGTATATGTGTCAATGTTGTATGGGGATCGTTATCAGCTCACCCAAAACCTTTACCGTTAGTATGTATCTTTCGTAATCAATATTGCAATTGTATTTGCAAAGGAAATCTCTTCCAATTATTCCATCCGTGTAAATAGGAAAGTTATCGTTTACAATTTGTACTTTTTGTTTTATTGTATTATCTCCCAGTGGGATTTTCAAAGTGGTGGAACTCAAAGATCTTATCTTCTCTTTTGAGATTCCTGTTAAGCAGCAGTAATCATACGGATCTTTTTCGTAATTCTGTAAAAGGTCTTCTTTACATAAGGAAACGTCAGCTCCTGTGTCGATCAAGAATGTCAACACAGCGCTTGACCCTTGTATACATAACTTGATGTAGTTTCTTAAGTCGGATGAAATGCTATATACCTTATCAATGTTTATTGGTCTTAATCCGGAGAGTCTGTGTACGTAACAGTCTCCGGATACTGCGAGATTCCCTGCTCTCGAACATGATTTACGTTCCGCCCTCTGTTCGCGCCGTTATAATTGTTACTATTTCCACGCTTGTTTCCATTGTTGTAATTGTTACCACCTCTGTAGTTATTACCACGTTAGCCGTTACCACCTCTGTTATTATAACTATTGCCTTTAGCACTATTGTTTGCATTATTATTGTATCTTTTCGGACCGTTGTTGTTTACACTATTACACTTGTGGTTGTTCACACCATTGTAGCCGTTACTGTTGCAATTATAACTTCTGCCTTTATAATTGCTGTTACCACCGTTATTATAATTGCTATAATTGTTCCTATAGTTGCCATAACGGTTGTTGCCATTTCTGTTGCCGTTGTTAACCCCTCTAAAGTTGTTACTATACTGTACATTTTGATACATTATCCGTTTCTGCGCCATATCTGAGGCTGTTTCCTCCGATATTGATACCGCCTCCGCGAAAGTTTTTACACGACTTGCTTCTATAGTTCTTACAACCTCTTGGTCTTTTAATCCGTTCTTGAAAGAATTAAATGCTATGAAGTTATTATTCCGCGAAATTGTTTCCCTACTTTCTTCACCTAGATTCGTCGTCTATATTCTGTTGGAAAATTTCCTAACCGATTCAATCGTCTGTACCATCCTAGTTAGCTCATTTAACAACACGTTTGGGTTCTTTTTTGGTTTGTATGTCCTTCCTAGTGTACTTATCAAATCCTGAATATTAATCGTTACCTCTACCTGCCTTACTCTATTTTGCACTTTGCTATCTAATTTTGTTCTTAATATAAAATCAAATAACGATTTCTGTTTTTAAGCAGCTATGCCGGCACTTACTATCTCTAAGCTTGCTAAAAATTCATTAACCTCTTCCTTATTGCCAATAAATTTATTAACTAACTTTGAAACTGAGGACAATTCATTCATGTCCAGCGGGACCTCCATTGCTACTATATTTGTTGCCTCTGATTGCAAATTCTGATTCTGATTTTCCATTTCCTTAATTCTACCTTCCTCGTGTAGCTTTAATGTATTCGGTGTTTAGCAGTTGAATTGATCGGACGTGTGTACGCATTGTGGTAAACATTAAATAGTGAAAAGCGAAGTAATAAAGACAGTGACTTATAGTGGTATCAGTGTGTGAAGATAGTGACTTTGTTAATACAGTGAAGTGTTGTTGTTAAGGGTGCTCCGCTGAACACAGCAAAATTTGAAGTCTCATTTTCTCCGGGGAAAAGTGAGGTTAAACTCGGTAATAAAAAACCTCTAGCGACAAATAGACGCAATAAAGTGATTTTAAATAGTGTCGGTAAGCGGTTTGTGTACCAGCTACTTGCCGTGGTTAGTGTCGGTACGGTTTGCGACATAACTACTGTCGTTCGTACATCGGCCAATAGGTGGCGTATAAAGTGATATTGGCTATAAAGTATACGCAGCCAGCGCGTGTGTCCGTCCTTCCGTTCGTTTCGCAAAGTCTAAGCGTCCGCCCTTCCGTCGGTTTGTCCGTCCTTCCGTCGGTTTGTCCGTCCTTCCATCGGTTTGTCTGTCCTTCCGTTGATAAATATTATTGGTTGCTGAAGAAAAGGTAGCGCTCAAGAAAAGGTTAGTAAATTTAATTAAAGTTGTAAGATGCCGCCGCCGCCCAGAAAGCGGGGCGTGAAGCCGAAAGGTGACGCTTCCGACATGGCAACTACCCATGGGTGTGGTACTGGTGCACCCCCGGCGGGTGGTAGTCTGCTCCGTCACACGGAGAGAGATGGACGAAGAAATCAAGAGGGTCAAGTTTGGTTCTCCGAAGAAGCCGGTATCGCCGAAGTTCAAGCGGCCTGCTGGGGTCACTGCTGGTGCTGCTTCTGGTGCTGCTGTAGGTGCTGGTTCTGGTGTTGCGGCTGTTGCTGGTGTTGCTGCTGTTGCTGGTGTTGCTGGTGGTGATGCTGCTGGTGGTGCTGCGGTCTTGGGTGCGGAGTCGGTGGTCGTCGTTGAAGCAGCAGCGAACGAAAAATTGCCTGGTGCCTCTGTAAGGAGGGCGCGTGACCGTATAAGGGCCCGGCCAGTACACGAAGCTGGCATGATAGGAAGGATGAAAGATGTGTGTGCCGAAGTGCTGGAGCTGGTTATTGCTGATGGTGTCGATACGAAACTGGCCAAGGCGGTGATGGGGCGCGTCGGCGACTTCGAGCAGTTGGTGTTCAACTTAATCGCCGAGAACGAGCGGCTGAGGTGATGGTGCTATGTCTGGTGGTGTGTCTGGTGCTGTTGCGGTGGTGCCCCAGCCGGTGGAAACGTGGTCCGTGGTGGTGAAGGGGAAGAAGGGCGTCACCTCTAAGGAGGTCGTAGAGAAGGTACAGAAGGAGGTCGGCCCCACTCTTGGGGTACGTGTCCACGATTTACGGCCTATGCGCGATGGCGGAGTGGTTATTCGAACCGTCGGTAGCTGAAAGGGAGAGGGTCGTGAAGAACGCTAAGTTCGGTGAGGTTGGGTTGGAGATGTCGGTGAGAGACAAGCTCGGACCGAAGGTCGTCGCGCAGCGGGTTCATCCGGAAATCACTCCGGATGAATTTATGAACGAGCTGTACGGGAAGAACCTTAAGGAAAGGATGTCCGAGGAAGTCTTTAAGAGGAGCGTTCGCTTGGTGTCCAGCCCGTGGAAGGCAAATGGCGGCCCGGTTAATGTTGTCCTGGAGGGCAACGCTCACGCTATGGAGCTGCTGACTGATGTTGGAAGATGTTACATAAATTGGTTCTCGTTTGCGGTGCGACATCACGATGCTGTTCCGTGCTGCTACAGGTGTTTAGGGTTCGACCGCATGATTAGGGACTGTCGGATGCCTCACGAAGTTTGTCGCCTATGAGGTACCGCTGGCCATAAAGCCTCACGGTGCGAAAATGAGATAAGATGTCGGAATTGCGCTTTCAAGGGACTCCCGGCAGGGCATCTGATGATGTCCGCAGCCTGTCCCGTTTACAGCGCCATAGTTGCCAGAGCGAACGCACGTCATTAAAATGGAGGGAACAGACATAAAAATTTTGCAGCTTAACTGCCAGCGGTCATACTCCGTGATCTGCGAGCTAGGTCAGGCGATGTGTAACCTGGGCGCGAGTTTTGCCCTAGTGCAGGAGCCGTATATTACGGATGGCTGCATCAGGGGTTTAACTGGGGGTATGCGCGTGTTTACCGATGACGGCGGTAGCGCCGCTATTGTTGTAAGGGATAGGGACGTGGACTGTACCGTCATTAGTAGGGGTGTTTGGGGAATCTGCGTTAGTGTAGAAGGTGGTTTTGGTAGAATGTTACTGACGAGCATCTACTGTAGGTTTGGAACGCCTCTTTAACCCTATTTGGGGTACATGGATTCGGTACTACTACTGGATAGTAGCTCACCTATAATCCTAGCTCTAGACGCAAACGCATGCTCTCCCATGTGGTTCTCCAAGATGAGCAGAAATGCTTCTGCCACTGGAAAGACTAGAAGTGGATGTTAGCATGTGCCGAGTCAAGAGTAGAAAGTCTCCGGGTTTGGATGGTATGACTGGAGAGATGTGTAAAAGCATCTGAAAGGCCATACCGGAATACCTGGAGGCAATCTACAGGAGCTGCATTAGTGAGGGATAATTCCCTGGGGCTTGGAAGCGAGCCAAAGTTGTGGTGCTCCTGAAGTCTCCCGATAGAGTGAGGAGCGATCCTCGCTCTTATCGGGGCATAAGCCTTCTCCCAGTACTTGGACAAGTGCTGGAGAGGATTATGTTCAACAGACTGAAGGAATCCTACAATGAAGTGGCTTCTGAGTTTCAGTTTGGTTTTAAAGAAGGGAAATCCGTGGAGGATGCTTGGCATCATGTCCGTAATTGTGTGACTGACTATCCGAACAAGTATGTCCTTGGCATATTTGTTGACTTTAAAGGTGCGTTTGATTACCTCTCGTGGGATAGGGTACTGGATAGACTACGGACAGTAGGTTGTAGAGAGCTTTCCTTATGGAAAATCTATTTTAGTAGCAGGAAAGTTTTTGCGGTAGGAGCCAACGATACTGTTTGTAGGGAGGTTGTTAGGGGCTGCTCGCAAGGGTCCATCTGCGGTCCATTTATTTGGAACGTAATGATAGATCCCTTGTTAAGGTCTCTAAGGACAACCCATCAACTTTGTGCTTACGCGGATGACTTGCTTATCTTAATCGAAGGTCAGTCTGGTGCTGAACTGGAGAGAAAAGGTGAGGGGGCCATGCGTGAAATCAATGAGTGGGGGAACAGTGTCGGTGTTGAAGTGTCAAGGAAAAAGACCGTTTCCATGCTGCTTAAAGGCAGCTTATCGCAGAGGCTCGCCCACCTGTAGTTCGATCTGGCAATGCCAGCATTCGATACGTGACTCAGGTTAGGTATTTGGGCATAACCATGGGCGAAAGAATGAACTTTCTAGTTCAGCTTTCGATACTGAAGGACAAGTTGACGACAGTTGTGGGAGGAGTCAGACGCATCCTCAGGAATGACTGGGGTCTTAGCAGGAGAGCTGTCCGTACCATATATAGTGATCTGTTTGTTGCTTGTGCAACATTCGGCTCATCTGTATGGTACGGCACCGCTCTGTCTGCTATGGGGAAGAAACGAATCTTGTCTTGTCAGAGAGTGGCAATGCTAGCTTGCATGCCAGTTTGTCACACAGTTTCGACAGATGGTCTTCAAGTTTTGTTAGGTGCACCTCCCCTTGACTTGGAGGTGGTACGTCGTGGTATAATTTTCAAGGTTAAGAAGGGACTGCCACTATCAGGGCATGATTGGATAACTTCAACTGAAATCGCTGATTTAGACTTGAGGCAGGTGAAACTCCTGCTGGACGAGCATATTCTTGCAAGATGGCGTTCACGTTGGACTGAGACGGATAAGGGCCGAACAACGTACGATTTTGTTAAGGACGCGACCTTCGTTAGAGACCGCCCGGACTTTGGCTTCGGCCTTAGTCTGGGCTTTTTACTGACTGGGCATGGCTCCTTGAATGCTTTTCTGCATAAGAGGGACCTGTCCGATACGCCGGACTGTAGGTGTGGGGAAGGGCCGGAGGACGTCGTACATGTTTTGACCGGGTGTTCACTTTATAGTGATATTAGGAGTTTGGATAGGATGGGGATTTTACGAACGGCGATAGGATGGGATTTAATAGGGCATTAGAGGACGGGCGGACTGTTAGGAATTTAGGCGAATATGCAGGGACGTATTCAATCGTAGGAGAACTGGACGTTTAGTATAGGTGGCCTCTGATGCGGGCATCCGTGGTGGTGCTTAACTGCCAATGGGTGGTCGCTCCAGTAGTGCACATCGTCGTGCCTGGATTTCAGATATGAGTATGACTGTTGACGGGGGCTGATACATCGGTATTGTAGTGTGTTTGATAAGTCATAGTTACCCTACCTTCTGTACGGTAACTAAATAGTAAAATTAAATTACTAATTGTAACTAAATATATCCACCTGCACCGAACTCAAGCGTGAGAAAAGTATTTCTCACAATTGTACTGTAGTATAGTTACGTGTGAACTGCTTAATACGCAAATTCACTCGTCTACTCAGTTACACATAATGTAAGTGTATGTGTACGCGTGTACAATGCATGTGCGCGCGTACGTAGGTAGAGATACGTTAAAATTAGTATAGAAAAACAATTAATAAAGAGACGTGAAAGTAAACAGTCGCATGAGCGGCTGTTTTTAAACAAATAATAAAAAGTGTAATTATTTAAATTATATGGCGATCCTGCCAATGAAAAAAAATAAAATATGAAAAAAAATAATAAGTCAATTAAAATTTTAAGAAAAAATTTAATTTGTGAAAAAATCAGAAAAACAATAAATACATATACCAAGCATGAAAAGTCGAAAAACGTATATTATTAATCAACATTTAAATTTAATCAACAATTGAAAATTTGTTAAGAAGGAATACCAAAAGTGTAAAAGCCAAAATAATTGTAAAAAAGTGAAGAGTCGAAAAACGTACATTATTAATCAACATTTAAATTTAATCAACAATTAAAAATTTGTTAAGAAGGAATACCAAAAATGTAAAAGCCAAAATAATTGTAAAAAAGTGAAGAGTTGAAAAAGGTAATAACGACATGAATAAGCAACCGCAGCAACAACGGATTCATCAAACTGGAATACCAAAAGTGTAACAGCCAAAATAATTGTAAAAAGTGAAGAGTCGAAAAACGGTAATAACAACATGAATAAGCAACCCCAGCAACAGATTCATCAAACTCTACGTCAACAACAGTAACCATCATCTACAGCAGCTGGAGAATAAAACAACAGCTAAGTAGCATATTTTATTTTTTTAAATAAGTTGAATCATACATATTACATAGTAGTTAAATATTGATTTCTTCGATACTCGTATTGATAACATTTTTTTTTGTTAAAATCAATCAATTGAAAAGAAATTTGAATACAAAATATTAGAAAAAAAATTATGTATTTAATTATATTAAAAAAAAAAAAAAAAAATTTTTTTTAAAAACAAAAAAAACATGATTATTAATATTGAACTCACTTTAAAATTAATTAAACTGTGAATTTTTCTATAAAATAGAATAACTTAATATATAGAACAGAACATAGAAAAGTCATCATATTTAGGAATAAATCGACAATTTAAAATATTTAATGTATCATTAAAACTAAAATATTGATTCTTTAATATAAATTTAAATATTGATTTTTATTGGGAATAGGAAATTAAAAGATAAATTATATTTTAACATGGGTAAGCCGGAATCAAAATTAGAAAACCCGAACGCAAATGTAATAACCAACGTTGAGGTTGTCGACCACACAAACCAAATACAATCCTTGTGGTACCTCACATTGTGCTTGGTATTGATAAGCGGGGTAAACTTAACGCTAAAATTATACCTACTGCACAAAAGATCTCTCCGTAAGAGATATCTAAGTAGAGGCGACAACCTTGACAAGGTTTAAAAATGGGCCCATAAGATTTTAAAATTATATACTCCTCGAATAGATTTAAACAAAAAAAAAAAAAAGAAAGAGAACAAAGCAGAGACTGCGATAACATCATGTTATATATTATCAAAATTTTTTTATTTTGTCATCATTATTAAAAATACTGACTAAAGAGAATAAAATTTTACATAAAGTGCCGGAGGAGTCCTATTATTGAATTACTTTATTTTGTTGAATATTTGAATTAATTGCTAATATAGCAGGAACTTTGGGGGACAAATCCTAAATGACAAATATTTTGAATATTTTTTTTTGTGCGATTTTCTGGTAAGATTTTCTGTCCTAGCAGACAAAAGTCAATTTTAATCTGCATGTATGGACTGGTCTGCGATACTAGGCCAGTGCAGACTTATCAGAGAGGAATTTGACAAGTCCTATAAATGCCTCAATAGCGATAGGCCTACCAAAGAGGAAACTGTTGAAAAACATCTAAAAAACCTCTACTTACGACTTGAAGAAATAAGAGTCGTATTAAACGTAAATTATCAGCGTTTAACACCCGCACATAAGGTTGCAGCAGAGGGTTTTTTCATTGACCTAAGAAGTAAACTCATCAGTGTAGCAGCTCGTAGGGGTCTTGAAGTAGAATTGCCCAACTCATTACATGAAAGGGTAGAATTTGCGGATGACAAAAATAAATTAGCAATACAGACAGAAATAATAAGCGCAAACATGCCACAAACAGCAACGGAATTTTTAAGGACAGCATCCAGAATCATACCTGATTTTGATGGTAGGGCAGAGAACCTACAAAGTTTTCTGGATGCATTAACACTGGTGGATTCAATTGCGGAAGACCAGGATGCGGTGGCCGTCAATTTAGTAAAGAATAAATTGAAGGGAACGGCACGTACTCTCATAGAGGGTAATGAAGTAAATTTAGCCGGCATAATAGCTAGGTTAAAAACAACAGTCAAGGGCGAGTCCGTTGAGTTGCTTTCGGCAAAGATAATGAATCTCAAACAGTGTGGTAGGACACCAAATGACTACACCAAAGAGATAGAAGAACTGGCGAAAAGATTACAAAGCGCCTACATAGTGGACGGTTTAAATACTACACTAGCCGAAAAATACACAACAAACATTGCTGTAAAGGCAATGACAAAAAACAGTACCAACGACAGAGTGGGACTCATACTAGAAGCAGGTCAATTTAACACTCTCAATGATGCGGTAGCTAAGTTTATAAGTTGTTCAACCGATGCGCCTAAAAATAGTACAATAATGTACTATAACAGGGATATGCACAATACCCAGGGTCAAAGACGTGGGCGATCCTACGCAAATTTTAGCCGACGTGGAAATTACACCGGAAATAGCGGTCGTAGTAACAATAACAGGAGATACAACAGTGGGAGTAACCAGTCCCACAATGGTAACAATGAGGTCAATAGGCAATATAATGGCCGTGACAGTTACAACAGGAACAATAATAACTACAGCGGGAACTATAACAACCGCAATAATAATAGAGGACGTGATGTCCGGGCTTTGCATGGGAGTACGGAAAACGTACAATCCCCGGGTACTCAATAGATGAAATAATTAGAAATAGTAGAATCTTAAACGTTAATCTGAATTCAGCATCATATATTTCACTAAAATCAAAATTCAATGAAGGAGTGTCGACATTTTTGGTAGACACAGGTGCGGACATATCAATAATAAAAAGCGGACAGAATAAATTTGAAAGAATAGATACATCCAACACAATTAGCCTACATGGCATAGGAAAGGGTATAACCTATACTAGGGGAAAGATCACAACGGATCTGATATTTGAAAATCTGTTAGTTAAACATAAACTCCATGTGGTAGATGATGACTTTCCAGTTCCATCTGATGGAATATTGGGACTTGACTTCATTAGAAAGTACAATTGTAAACTAGAATATGGAACGGATCAAGATTGGATAGTATTAAGACCAGATGATTTCCCACAAAGTATACGGATGAAAATGCGAAAATACCCAAACATCAACACAATATCATTACCTGCGAGATCAGAGGTAATTAGAAGAATAAATGTAGGAGATTCAAAGGGGGACATATTAATTCCTAACCAAACCCCTAAGGAGGGGATATTTATAGCAAATACAATTTCAAACGCCTCACAAACTTTTGTACGTATAATGAATACAACAGACGAAGAAGTTGTTATATCTGATGCTCAAATAGAGACTGAAAGCTTGGATAATTATGAAACAGTATCAGTGGTCGAGTGTCAGAATAACGATGATAAATTTAAGATATTGTCCGAAAAATTTCCTAAATTCATTGAGAATGAACTAAAGGAAATATGCATGAAATATATTGATGTTTTCGCACTAGAAACAGAAAAAATATCTGCGAATAATTTTTACAGGCAAAAATTGCGTTTAAAAGATATAGAACCAACATATATTAAAAACTATAGGATACCTTATGCGCATAAGGAGGAAATAACAGGACAAGTGGATAAATTAATAAAAGATGGTATAATTGAACCATCAGCTTCTGAATACAATAGCCCAATATTATTAGTACCGAAAAAATCTTTAGCTGGAAGCGTTAATAAAAGATGGAGATTAGTAGTAGATTACAGGGCGGTTAATAAAAAATTGATTGCAGATAAATTTCCATTACCAAGAATAGATGACATTCTTGATCAACTTGGCAAAGCGAAATATTTTTCTTGTCTAGACTTAACGTCTGGGTTTCATCAAATTGAATTAGATGAGGACTCCAGGGATATCACATCATTTTCAACAGATAAGGGATCATTCCGTTTTAAGCGCCTCCCATACGGGCTTAAAATAGCCCCAAATTCATTTCAGAGAATGATGACAATTGCATTCGCTGGTTTATCACCAGCTCAAGCTTTCTTATATATGGATGATTTAGTTGTAATTGGTCGTTCAGAACGACACATGATTAGGAATCTGGTAGATGTTTTTGAAACCTGTCGGAAATATAACCTTAAACTACATCCAGGAAAATGTTCATTTTTCAGTCATGAAGTGACTTATTTGGGACACAAATGTACAGATAAAGGCATTCTTCCAGACGATAGCAAATTCAAAATAATTCAAGACTATCCCACACCTAAAAATGCCGATGAAACAAAACGATTTGTAGCATTTTGCAATTACTATAGACGTTTTGTTCCTAATTTTGCGGAACACGCTCGTCTCTTAACGAGATTATGTAGGAAAAATACAAAATTCGAATGGAGTAGAGAGTGTGAGAAAGCATTCGAATATTTGAAAAACTCACTACTGAACCCAAGAATATTACAATATCCCAATTTTGATGAACAATTCTGTATCACAACCGATGCAAGTAAATATGCATGCGGTGCAGTGCTAAGCCAAGAGCATGATGGAATACAACTTCCAATAGCATATGCCTCACGATCGTTCACGAAAGGTGAAGCGAACAAATCTACTATTGAACAGGAATTAGCAGCTGTACACTGGGCGATTACATATTTCAGACCATACATATATGGCACGAGATTTTTAGTGAGAAGCGATCACAGACCACTGTCGTACTTGTTCTCGATGAAAAACCCTTCCTCAAAATTGACGCGAATGAGATTGGATTTAGAAGAGTATGATTTTACAATAGAGTACCTGAGGGGAAAGGATAACCATGCGGCAGACGCTTTATCCAGAATAACAATAGCAGACATAAAAACTAGCAGAAACATTTTTATGGTAACCACTAGAACAAAATCTAGAAAAACACAACCAGGAATAGATGAGAAAATAAAGAGTATAACGACAACCCCAAGGGTTTATGAAACACTTAGTATAAAGGAAGTAAGAAAAAATGTTCGCCTAAAGTTTGACTTACAAGGCAAAACACCGAGGTGTTACCTTAAACACGGGAAAATAACTTTAGAGGAGCTTAGGATAGATGACCTTATTGTTAATGGGAAAGTTGATCTAAATCAATTCTTCCCTAGGTTGGAGAATATGACCGACAACAAAGGCATCAAAAGGTTGCAACTATCACTAAATGACAAAATATTTGAGAAGATTCGAATCAATGTGTTTAAAGAAATAGGGAACAAAGAATTAAAAAAATTAATAATAGCTCTAGCGCCACGGAGAATAAATGTTACTGCTGACGAGCAGAAAAACACACTCCTAGAAAAATATCACAATGATCCTTTATACGGAGGTCATCCAGGGATAACAAGGATGACAGCAAAAATAAATGAAAAATATTTCTGGAACGGAATGTCAAGAGACATACGTAACTATATAAAAGGATGTAAGCAGTGTCAGACAAATAAATCCCTACCGAAAACAAGGGAACCAATGGTGATAACGGAAACACCAGTGAAAGCATTCGATATAGTCGTTATTGACACAATTGGTCCTTTTATTAAATCTAATAACGGCAATGAATATGCCATAACCATAATATGTGATCTAACGAAGTATTTGATCACTATACCAATTCCTGACAAACAGGCTAAAACCGTAGCCAAGGCTATTTTTGAAAATTTCATTTTAATATACGGTCCAATGAATAGAATTCTGACTGATATGGGAACGGAGTATAAGAACCAGACCATACAAGAGCTTTGTGGATTGCTGAATATTGAGTACACAACATCGACAGCATACCATCATCAAACGTTGGGTACTATAGAAAGATCACATAGAACATTTAACGAATACGTTCGTTCATATCTTTCAGCGGACAGAACAGATTGGGACGAATGGTTGACATACTTCACGTATTGCTTCAATACAACACCTTCTACTGTCCATGGGTACTGTCCGTATGAACTGATATTTGGTAAGAAATCACCTAACATACCATTTCTTGATAACAATATCGTTGACCCAATATATAACATAGAGTCATACGAAAAAGAGGTAAAGTATAGGCTTCAGACGGCGCAGCAGCGAGCTGCGAGTATGATAGAAAGGCAAAAACAAAGTAGTAAGACTCTGTACGATAGAAAAATTAATCCCATTGAAATAAAAATAGGAGATTTGGTTTTGATAGAGAACAATGCGGGCCATAAACTGGAAAGCTTGTTTAAGGGACCTTATTCGGTAGAGAAAATAGACGAATTAGGTAATTGTACCCTATCAATGAGTGACGGTAAAAAAGCCAATGTACATAAAAATAGACTAAAACAATGTAGCTAAAAAAAAAAAAAAAAAAATTTTTCATTCTAATTTTAAAAATACCTGGCCAGGTCAAAATAAGTTTAAGATTAAAATTTAACAACAATTCTAAATATAAAATTTAAAATTTTTAAAATTAACATTATAATTAATTTAAGAAAAAAAGAAGAATTTATTGTAAACCAACATTAAAAATAAAAGAAGAACTTATTGTAAACTAACATTCAAAAAAAAAAAGAAGAAAACATTTTACATATAAATTATAATTTTACCTACAACATTAATTTTAAATAACTTTATAAAATTTAAATTAAAATTAAAAATAAATTTCAAAATCGAATTAATTAAAATTTAATTTTATTTTAAGGAAAAAAGGGAAGGTGAAGAACCCAAAATAGATCTTGAGACCTAATATTTTTTTTCAAACTAAATTTAAAAATACTATAAGTATATGAAAGAATGATCAGGAATATATATCATTCTTTTTCTGTAAAAGGGAGGTGTAGTGTGTTTGATAAGTCATAGTTACCCTACCTTCTGTACGGTAACTAAATAGTAAAATTAAATTACTAATTGTAACTAAATATATCCACCTGCACCGAACTCAAGCGTGAGAAAAGTATTTCTCACAATTGTACTGTAGTATAGTTACGTGTGAACTGCTTAATACGCAAATTCACTCGTCTACTCAGTTACACATAATGTAAGTGTATGTGTACGCGTGTACAATGCATGTGCGCGCGTACGTAGGTAGAGATACGTTAAAATTAGTATAGAAAAACAATTAATAAAGAGACGTGAAAGTAAACAGTCGCATGAGCGGCTGTTTTTAAACAAATAATAAAAAGTGTAATTATTTAAATTATAGTATCTGTCCCTCCACAACGGTGCACCGTCTTCAGCTCTCTCCCTGCTGTTTGCTGTTGTTGCTGCTACCTGCTGTTCCTGCGCGTTTGTTCTGTTGTTTTATGTGTTGCTACGTCATTGTTGTCCTTTTGTGTGCTGCTACTGAGGGGGCACATGCTAACTCAGGGTGTGGCTGTTCAGTGTTGCGTCCTTTGTCTTTTTATGTCTATATGTTTTTGTCGTCCAGGGCCACCAGTCCCGAACTGTTTGGAGTTCAACTGGTAGTAGCTTCGGCTACGAAGCCTGACCGGAGGCTTTATTCTGGTACCACGGGTGTCAGGAGCCCCTGGAATTTATTCCAGCCTGGCAGTGGTGCGGCCCCGAATGGGAGCATCGTGGTGGCTGTGGTTTAGACCCAAATCGTGGGTAGAGTGCAAGCTCGGTGTGGAGTTGCATTGCGACCGGGTGCCGTGACCCATAGATCGGTAGGAGTTTTCGATAGTACTCCGCTCCTCATCCAAGGGGGAGGTCATGCCCAAATGCATGCCTCAAATTGGTACTCGTACTGCGAGGGCGCCGGTGGACGCATAGTTTCCACCCGGTGTTAAGTGCACCGTGAGGTCAGGCCACCGTGGCAGGTACTCACGTGAATCTTGAACACATCTGTAGCTTTAATGCGTTTATATATTCCCTCTGCAACTTGTTAAAACGTTCCAAACACGCCTCTCTTTCAGAACTAGTAATATCCTTACCACCTTATAGTTTTTCTACTTCCAAATTAATTTCGCTAAGACCTTGTCTTTTCGATGCTATAGTCTCTGTAGTATATGGATTGTTTATTGATTTCTTCGCGTTAGAAATTAGCCTATTCAAATCCGCATATATCTTTCCATTAGCACAAAACAAATTTCACAACTTCATTTCATATTACATTTATTTGTTTGACACAGAATTTTCACTTTTGATTGTTACATAATATATCTGTTTATTTAAAAAAAAAAAAGTTTTATATCAATTTTATTACTTATTTATTAATTTATTTCATATTATGACTTATTTATAAATATAAAATTTTTTTCTTGTCATTTGTAGAAATTTATCCTTAACATATATAATTTCGCAAATGAAAAAAAAACTTAAATAAAAATACATAAAATTTATCTAAATCATTATTAAACATTTTGTATTTGGGCTCTTACGCCTTGTCTCCTAACTTGTTTTTTCACGTATCTTTTTAAATAGCGTACTATTATCACTATTGTTGCAACGACACCGATCAAAATGATTACTTCTGCGCTAATACTAACAGCAGTTGGTGTTGCGAGCACTCTCTCTTGTAATGACGCTTGGTTTCCCATTTGTCAATTCTTTTATCTTTATTATTAAATTCGGATGATCCTCCCTTTCTTTCTTTTTTTTTTTACTTCTGCTCCTTCCAAATTACCAAATTATTATGCTTTGGTTAATTTAATTTAAGTTTACAATGGTAATAAGATATAAGTTTACTTAGCTTGATATAGTTGTGCTGTTCGGCCAGTCGGTGTGGTAGTTGCTTGATCGATATTGCTGATGATGGAGTATATATTTCGTTGATTATTTTGAAGTTGAATGTAATTTATGTTGATTATGTTGTCCTGTGGTCATCCAGTATTCCCATCCTTTATTTAGTTCGAATAAATTTTATATTTTGCACACTTTTAAATATTGTTTTATATTAGATACACGACTTAATTTATTTTCTATAAATCTTTATTTGTACACCTTTTATAAATTGTTAAAGATACATTTTATATTTTACCTTTAGTAAATTGTTAAAGATACATTTTATATTTTTACACTTTAATAATATGTTCTTATTTGTATTTTTTTCTATTTAACATTTGTGTCTATCACATTACACTATATTTTCTTGACTCTTCCAAGATTAGCAATTAACCTAACTTAAATAACATTTTCTATGCCCTGAAATACATATGAGGGGCTTAGAGCACAAGGGGTGTAAGTGCCTTTTTTTATAAAATTGAGTTAACATATGGAATTAGTAGGTGAAGTTCAGAGAAGTCAAGAGCACAAGAGCTGAATGTGAGATTCGCATACGGTAGCAAAATATGGTGACCAATTATAGCACTACTAATTAAAATATATGTTTTGCTTGGAGCACAAGGGGTGTATGAGTACTTACACCCCTTGTGCTCTAAGGAAATATTTAAATTTATTTTTCACATAGACTGATTGGGTGAATTCAGAGAAGTTTTATCTTAAGTCTGACGACTTATTTTAACACTTGTTGTCAAAACACCTGTTTTTAAAGAGTTTAGTACACTGTGTTTTATTTGAAAAAAAATTAAATAAAAAATATGACATTTTTACTACGTTATTCGCGGCTGTGCTTCAAATGGTGATTGTCTGTTGTTTTTCGTAACTAAAACCATTAAAAATGAGTGCATCTGAAAATAGTATTGACGAATTCTCTGAATATTTTTATAATGCTGGTAAGTTTAAAATATTTTATTTTTATTAATTTTTGAAACTGATTTCATCAATTGCAAATTGTGTTGTAGATGACAGTGATGCAGATCCCACTTGGGAATTTCCTGGGACAGCTCAAGTGGATTGTCAACGAGAACAAGCTGAAGAAGCTGTAGCAGATAATGAAAGTAGTTTGGACTCGATGCAATACTCTAGCCAATCAGCAAGAAAAAAAGCAAGAAAAGAAAACTCCTGGATAAAAAATACACGTCAAGTGAATCGTAACTCTGGTAAGGAATATTTAGACAGAAAAGGGGAACTTCACAATAAGAAATGCGTAAAGTCATACAACCATATATGCAGATTCAAGTGCAATGATAACATTCCTGAGGAAAAACGGAATGACATTTTTATAGACTATTGGGTCCTTGAAGATCATAATTTGCAATCTTCTTTTTTAAGCTCAGCAATCACTCTTTGTGCTCCATTTAAAGTGAAAAGGCAAAGTTCAAAGAATAGAACTGTCAGTGCTGCCTATGAACTGATTGGATTTAGAGTCTGTAAAGAATTTTTTATGAAAACATTAGATGTGTCAACAAAGAGGGTGGACAATATTGTTAAAAAGAAACAAATATCTACAACAGCCATAGTCGAAAAAGACAAAAGAGGCAAGAAAGTCCCTGGCAATAAAATTGCTGATGTATCAGTACAATTAGTAAAAGACCACATTAAATCATTTCCCAAGTATTCAAGTCAATATTCAAGAAACTATGCCCCCAATAGAAAGTATTTATGTAGCAGCCTAACTGTAACAAAGATGTACGCACTTTACTTGGAATTTTGCACAGAAAAGGAAGCAGCACCAGTGAAAAAGAGCTTCTACACCCATATTTTTAACACATGTTTTAACATAAGTTTCCACAAACCCCAAACTGACACATGTGTTACTTGCGACAAATTGCAAATTTCAATTGAGCATGGTGAAACAGACGCTGTTAAAAATGCGGCCAAAGAAGAAAAACAAATGCATTTGAAAAAAGCTGAAGCAGCAAAATTGGATAAAGATAGAGTTAAAGAGCTTGTTAAAAATGATAGTACTAACACCCATGTAGCAATTTGTTTCGACTTGCAAAAAATGTTGCCTGTACTGACATGCACTCAAGTATACTATGCCCGCCAACTTTGGACATACAACATGTGTGTCCACAATTTATCAACGGGAGACGCCAATATGTATATGTGGAATGAGAGCCAAGCTTCACGTGGCTGCCAAGAAATTAGTTCTTGTCTTTTAAAATTTATTAACTCTTTGCCTCAGAGTGTGACTCGCATTACAGCTTATAGCGACAACTGTGGTGGACAGAATAAGAGTCACTACATTGTTCAGTTTTGGCTGTACATTATTAAAAATACTCATATTGAAGAAGTAAATCACAAATTTTTACTCTCTGGACACTCATTTATGGAGTGTGACCAAAATTTTGGAATTATAGAAATTAACAAAAAAAAGAATTTCTGTCAGATTTATGTACCTCAAGAGTGGGAGAAGCTTGTGTCAAATTCAAGTAAAAAATTTACCGTAACACCTATGCAAAATAAGGACTTTATAAGTCTAGAGCCCATCCAAAGGTTTTTTAAAAATAGGGTACCGGGCATCCGAAAAATGCAATGGTTTCATTTTGAGAAGGGTGACCCTTGGAATCTCTCATACAAAGATAACCTAATAAATGAGCAAGAAAACTTCAATAAACTAAACATGAAAGGTAGATATGTTGGTCGAACCATGAAACTACTCCCACAACTTCCTTCTAAAAACAGCGTCAAACCAATAAAGTTCGAAAAATACAAAAGCCTCCAGGATCTTCTTTGCTACATCCCACCAATATACCATGAATGGTTCAAAACACTTCCTCATGATAAAATGAAAGAAATCCCGGGAATAATCGAAAGCCAAAGTGAGGGTGAAGATGAGCCAGATGATGTCACGACTTTCCTTACTTCAAAGATGTTTTTTGGGTATTTGTATAGGTAAAGGATGGTATTTTTTTATCATATTAGGTTAAAATACATCTTAGGATCTCTATTAATTATAAAGTAATATTTAAAATAGCCTCTACAATTTTTTATTCCAATTTAACTTTAACCTCATTTTTCTCAGTATGAAAAATAAGTCACTTACACCCCTTGTGCTCTAAGCCCCTCATATGTGTTGACCCATAAAATTTACAATTGTCTTCCGATGTATCACACAGTAATCGTATACCTTCATGTGAGGTCTACTTGTGTGTTCTGCATATGGAGTTCCACATCTGTTCACATACGTAACTAAACACCTTCGTGCTGTTCTCAAATGAACTGTAAGCGTACCGCCACTTGAATGCAACACGATATTGTTTTGTCATGTTTTTGGGTCTTTTTATTTTTATTACTATTTAAAATTTATTTAATTGTGAGTAACCCTGAGTATATTATTTATGGTTACTCACATTACAAAAATACTTAATTGCTATTTTGTTTTGGCTATGAGTAATACATTTACATAACTCATGGGTATAATACAATGCATATTATGTTTTTTCGTGTACGTTGGCACTCATAATTATGCATATACTACACCCTCACTGTTTTAGTTTTGTGTATTATTAAAAATGAAATTATGTTTATTTGCAAATTTGCTTTTGTATTCTTTCTTGTCAACTATACTTAAAATATTTATAGTTTTATGTTAAGAAAAATATTGTCAGATTTGTGATTAATTAAAATGTAATATAAAACAAGTTTTACATGCGTGCATTAGAATATTGATTTTAGACCAAACTTATTTGTTTTATGTATTATAGAGTGTATGTAGGGCTTTTTTGGTCAATTTTATTAAATGTAAAATAAAAATTCTTTATTTCATTATTTCCCGACGTTTCGTTGAGTTTTTGTCAACATCTTCAGGGGCATTTTATTTTGAATCTAACACAAAGAAGAAAAAACAATCAATATAAAGACATAAAACATTAAAAATAATTTTCCTTTACATGAATTTTTAACTTATAACATTAATAAAAAAAAAAAAATTATTGGTGTATTTTGACATCACAAATTGATTGGTTTTAAAACACAGTATATATAAATAAACAAATAAGTAAACTATTGAAAAACTAAAACATTTATATCACAGAATTTAACTTTAGTATCACAGTGCAAATGAATATATGAAGTTTATGTTGTCTATGTCTTCCTTGTTGTTTATTGTCTTGTCTATTTTTTGCTGTATTCTCAGGCTTTCTATTGTATATCTTGTGTTGCTATTTTTTTCCTTGTCTAATATTATAACTTCGTTTAGATCAGCTGTATGATTGGATTCTCTTATATGTTGTGAGAGTCCAGTTGTTTCTCTCCCTTTTTTGATGTCTGTTTCATGTTCTTTGATTCTTGTTTGTAAGTTTCGTTTTGTTGTGCCTATGTATACTCTCCCACATTCTTGTTCTTTGTTTCCCAAACATTTAATTTCATAAACTACGTTGTTTTGCTGAAATTTGTTTATTGTTGATTTTGTGTTTGTGAATATTTTGTTAAGTGTTTGATTTGGTTTGTACGCTGGGATTATATTGTTGTTGTTTATTATTTGTTGTAAATTGTGTTTGTTTGTTAGGCCTGGAATATATCGTATACTGCAATATTTTAAAGATTCATTGCTGTCTATGGTTTTAGTATTTGATTTTTCTATGGTGCATTGTTTTTTCTGTAATAAGGTGTTTATAAGATTGTTTGGATAGTTGTTCCTTTTGAGTATATGTCTAATTTTTTGTATATTTTTATTGTGAAATTGTTTGTTACTGATGTCTAGAACTCTATTTATGAAATTGGTGACTGTGTTTATTTTTTGGTTTTTCGGTTGTGATGAAAAATAATTAATCATTCTTCCGGATGAAGTTTGTTTTGAATACCAATCTGTAATTATTTTGTTTTCTTTGCGAATTATTTTCATGTCAAGATATGGAAGGCTATTGTTTGTTTCAGTTTCAATTGTGAATTGTAGTTTGTTGTGGTATTTGTTGAAAATTGTTAGAATGGAATCTATGCCCTTTTTCTTCACAATTGCAAATATATCGTCAACATATTTGACTAATAGTGTCATTTTAATATTGTTGTTGCTTAGTTCTATAATCGTTTCATCCAATAATTTGTCGAGGATAATGTCAGCAACAGTTGGAGAAAGTGGATTTCCCATTGGCATCCCATAAGTTTGGATGTAAATGTTGTCCATCTGTTTGAAATAGTTGTTATCTCTGAGGCAAAAATTAAGAATTTGAAGAAATTTCGATTTTGTAATGTTGGTGTGATTTTTGAGTTCTTCCCATTTTTCCATTATATTTTTTATTGCCAGATAAATGGGTATATTTGTGAAGAGCGAGACTACATCAAGAGAAATTAATGTGTCGTCTTCCTCCAAAGTAAGGTTTTCTAATTTTGTTTTTAATTCCGTTGAATTTTTGATATTGTAATCATCTGAAATTATATTTTGAAGTATGCTGCCTATATGTTTTGCGAGGTTATAGCATGGTACATTTATTGATGAAGAAATGGGTCTAAGTGGTATGTCTTTTTTGTGGGTTTTTGGCAATCCGTACAATCTTGGTATGTTTGCTGCTGTGCTATATAGTTGATGTTTTAATTTTATGTTTATTTGTTTTGATTTGAATAATTCTATTACAATGTTATTGTTGATTTTTTGTAGTTTTGTTGTGGGATCAGTTCTAGTTAGTTTTTAGGTATTTTTATCTTCTAATAGTTTGGCCATTTTCTGTTGATATTCCTGTTTATACATTACTACAGTTTTGTTTCCTTTGTCTGCTGATGTGACCACAATTTTGTTCTTGTGTTTTTTCAGAAATTTTTGAGTATCTTTGTATATTGTTAATATGTATTTTTCTCGCTCAGTTTGTTTTATCTTGCGTTTGAATATTGATATATTTGTTGATAATTTAGATCTTGCTATATCTTTGTCTCTATCGTTTTCGATTGCTTGTATCCCCTGCTCAATATCAGCTATTGTGTGAATTGGCGAAAAATTATTTTTGTCTATGGGAATTGCAAATTTTTTCCCTAGGGATAACAACCATTTCATTTCATCTGGGAATTCTATATCAGTTAGATTTATAAACCAATCTTCATTAAAGGTTATTCCAAGTTTTTGTTTTTTCTTTTCAATTAGTTTGAGAAATTTGAATTTGTTGATTTTTTGTTTATTGTTTAGTGTTTGTTTGTAGCTTACTTTTTGTTTTTTAAGAAATTTGTTGAATTCTTCTTTTGATATCATTTTTTCCATTCGTTCAAGTGTTGCTTTTATATTGTTCTGTAGTGATTTGATTGAAATATTCGTTTGTCTGATTTCCAATTTTTTAATTCTTATGGAAAAATTGAATGTTGTTTTTTCATATTCCTGTTGAATGTAGTCTGTATAAAATAATGTTTTTAATTTGGAAGTTAGGTTTGTGATATGTGTTGGTATTATTTGATATTTTTGACATTCTAGTAGAAATTTTAGTCTGCATTGCTTTTTTGCTAACTTTTGCATAAGGTTGCAATAGTGTTTTAGTGTTTGGCAAGTTTCCCCATTGTATTTAAGTTGTATGTGCTTATAAAAATCCTTCATTTTGTGCGAATCTATAAATATTCGATCGGCAGGCCCTTCCGATGGCTTAATAGAATATTGATTTTAGACCAAACTTATTTGTTTTATGTATTATAGAGTGTATGTGGGGCTTTTTTGGTCAATTTTATTAAATGTAAAATAAAAATTCTTTATTTCATTATTTCCCGACGTTTCGTTGAGTTTTTGTCAACATCTTCAGGGGCATTTTATTTTGAATCTAACACAAAGAAGAAAAAACAATCAATATAGACATAAAACATTAAAAATAATTTTCCTTTACATGAATTTTTAACTTATAACATTAATAAAAAAAAAAAAAATTATTGGTGTATTTTGACATCACAAATTGATTGGTTTTAAAACACAGTATATATAAATAAACAAATAAGTAAACTATTGAAAAACTAAAACATTTATATCACAGAATTTAACTTTAGTATCACAGTGCAAATGAATATATGAAGTTTATGTTGTCTATGTCTTCCTTGTTGTTTATTGTCTTGTCTATTTTTTGCTGTATTCTCAGGCTTTCTATTGTATATCTTGTGTTGCTATTTTTTTCCTTGTCTAATATTATAACTTCGTTTAGATCAGCTGTATGATTGGATTCTCGTATATGTTGTGAGAGTCCAGTTGTTTCTCTCCCTTTTTTGATGTCTGTTTCATGTTCTTTGATTCTTGTTTGTAAGTTTCGTTTTGTTGTGCCTATGTATACTCTCCCACATTCTTGTTCTTTGTTTCCCAAACATTTAATTTCATAAACTACGTTGTTTTGCTGAAATTTGTTTATTGTTGATTTTGTGTTTGTGAATATTTTGTTAAGTGTTTGATTTGGTTTGTACGCTGGGATTATATTGTTGTTGTTTATTATTTGTTGTAAATTGTGTTTGTTTGTTAGGCCTGGAATATATCGTATACTGCAATATTTTAAAGATTCATTGCTGTCTATGGTTTTAGTATTTGATTTTTCTATGGTGCATTGTTTTTTCTGTAATAAGGTGTTTATAAGATTGTTTGGATAGTTGGTCCTTTTGAGTATATGTCTAATTTTTTGTATATTTTTATTGTGAAATTGTTTGTTACTGATGTCTAGAACTCTATTTATGAAATTGGTGACTGTGTGCATTATTTTGTTGCTTATTATGTTTACTTATGCTTACTAAAAAAATTTTTTTTGTTTATTCACTGATTATGTTCAATTATTTCTTTTTAAAATTCAACCTTATTTAAATAACAATTGTATTCATATTATAATTCAATTAAAGTATGCTTTTCTTATGCAATAAATTTCTTTAACATATTCTTATGTAATAATTTTACTTTATTGTTTGTGATTTCTACTAATACGTTTAAATCATCTATATTTAATATTTTGAATGGGCCCTTATATGGAGGATCATGTTTTTGTCTATTGTCTACCCCAACTAACACTAAGACTCCTACTTTAAGTTCTATATTGTATTGCTTCTCCTTAGATTCTATTTTTCGCTTGTTCTTTACTTCTAAAATTATTTTCCGTGCTTTCTGTAATGAGTAATGCAATCTAGTCTTTAATTCATTTGCATAATTATCAAGATTATAAATTACTTTAGCACTTTGTAACTTATCACCTGGAAATCGTGGAAGTTTACCGAATACTAATTCATATGGAGAATATTCTGTATCAATATGGGGGGTTGTATTATAAGCAAATGTGAAATATGGTATCCATATCTGCCAATCATTATTTTCTACGAAATTTAGGAAATATTCATTAAGAACGCGATGATTGCGCTCTACCGTTCCCAATGTCTCATGATGTGGAAAAATTTTGTTTTATTTTTAGTAATGCACAAACTTCTCTCATTAATTCATTAGAAAATTCCGTACCCCTATCTGTTTTGAGAACTTTAAATAGTCCATATTTGAGTATGAGCTGTTCAACTAGAGTCTTTGCTATTGTCCTAGCGTCTTTAACTATTATCGGGTGTGCTACTACGTATTTTGTTAATTCGCATTGCATAGTTAGTATATATCGAAATTGTTCCGATGGTCTTAATGGACCTACTGTGTCTACTCTGACAATTTCGAAACTAGTTGAAGGTGTGTCAGTTATAGTGAAAGGCTCTTTGGTATGTCTGATTTGTTTGTTCTTCTGACATAATTCACACATATTTATATAATGCTTTACCATTTTACTCATGTTCTTCCATATGTATCTCTGTTTTAGTTTTTATATTGTTTTTCTAATTCCAAAATGGCCACCATTAAGTGTATTATGAAATTCCTCAATTAATTTATATTGTTTTATTGTGTCCTCAATCTTTTTTGGTTGTTTATATATTATTATATCGATGTTATTTGTTCTATCTTGTTATATATTTCTTTTAGTTCTTCGGCTTTTATATAATTAAAAATTTCATCATTATCATATAGTACGTACTTTTTGATTCTTAATTTTCGTAATTTTAATATAAATTTCTCCATAAATCTTCCTGAAAACATAGGATTTTCACTTTCATTGCATACGACGCGCGTTATATTAGTATTTAATTCTTGCTGCAGCTTTTTATCATATATAAATTCTAATTTTTGAAGCTTCTTTATATCATTAATCGGCGTGCACTCCCACATTTGAAGGTGATCAATCTTCGTTTGAGACATGCCGTTTTCATTATTTTGAACGTTCATTTTATCTTTATTCTGGTTAACCATACTACGTGTAATTGCCAAAGTTTTCTTTTGTTTTTCATCGATTTGAGGAGGAATTATCTTTTTCAGTATATTTGAATTTATTTCAATACGTGACAGTACGTCAGCGTTTGCGTTATTGGAACCTTTTTTGTATATTATCTCAAAATCGTATTCAGATAATTCAAGTCTGATTCTAGTCAATTTGGAGGATGGATTCTTGTGTGTAAATAATGCTACAAGTGGTCTATGGTCGCTGACTACGATGGATTTCCTTCCATATAAGTACGGTCGGAAAAATTGTATACCAAAATATATTCCAAGTAATTCCTTTTCTATCACCGATTTGTTTTCATGTCTATTTAACGATCTGCTAGCATAAAATATTGGCAAATCACCTCCCATTTCGCCTTGTGATAATATTGCGCCTAATGCTGTTGCTGATGCGTCCGTTGTAAGAACAAATGGTTTTTCAAAGTCTGGGTATATTAGTATTGGAGGTCTCATTAATTTTGTTCGTAATTCATCGAATGCTTTTTGACATTCAGTTGTCCAATCAAATATGGCATTCTTTTCCAGAAGTGAATTTAAACATGTTGAAATATTTCCAAAATTTTTAATAAAGCGTCAGTAGTAATTACAGAATGCTATGAATTGTCTAACCTCATCCGCATTCTTTGGGATAGATATCACTTTATACTTTGACGGGTCGGGTTTTACGCCATCTTTTGTGATCAAGTGTCCTAAGTATACTACTTCTGATCTCAGAAAACAACATTTTTCTGCATTTAGTTTCAAATTATAGTGTTAAAGTCTCTCAAATACCCTAATAAGATTCTCATTATGGTGTTTCAAATTGCAACCAAAAACAATAACATCATCAACATATAAAAATGCTTCTGATTCTAAGCCAGATAAAGCTATTGTTAACGTTCTCTGAAAGCTGTTAGAGGATATTTTCAATCCAAATGGTAGTCTGGTGTATTGATAATGTCCACTAGGTGTAGAAAATGCAGTCATTGGTCTAGAATGTTTATGGAGACCTATTTGGTGAAATGAACTAGTCATTCCCAGTTTATCCAGTATATCGTCCAGCCTTGTTAATGGAAATTTGTCGTTTGTTATCTTATCTTAATTTCCTAAAATCGACTACTAATCGCCATTTTCCGATATCTTCTTGCCCTTTTTTTTGGTACCAATATCAAAGGTGCATTATATGCGCTATGTGATGGTTCGATAATATTGTCATTTAATAATTTCTCTACTTGCATATTGATCTCGTTGGTTTGAGTCTGCGGTAAACGATAGTTCTTTATATAAACTGGTGTTTTATCATTTAAGTGGATGTTTTGTTCATAGAAATTGTTTGTCGTCAAGTGTTCTCCTTCCAAGTGAAATATTGACTGGTATTTCTTTATTTCTATTATTTCCTTTCCATCTACACAGTTAATTTCATTTAGATTTATTGTTTCCATCAATTTTGTAATTCGCGCTTTCGAAACGTGTTCATTGTTTTTTTGTTCTGGTGCGATAATGTCTTATTTTCTTAATGGGATGGTGTTGACTTAAAGGTCAGATATGTGTACTGGGTATTCCTGAGAATTCAGTAATTTGACATGACAATTACCATTTTCTGGTATTATTGTGTTGGCTATAAAAATTCCTTTCATAACTTCTTGGCTACATACGAGGTTGTCTTCTTGTATCTTCATATTAATCGGTAAGATTACTTCACATCTTGGTGGTACAATAATGTTAGTTTTTCTCATAGCATTGTTCTCTATAGGAAGAATTATCTTCTCTTGATCCAAGTAGAAACTTAACATGCATGTGTCATAATCAATAATGCAATTATTCTTACACAAAAAATCTCTCCCTAAAATTCCATCTGTATTTATTGGAAAATCCATTGAAACTAATTGAATTTTATGTTCTATTACGCCATTTTCTAATACAGTTCTGATATTGGTAGACCCTAGAGATTCTACTTTCTTATCATTAATACCAATTAAATTGCAATAATCATTTTTATTTTCTATGTGGTTCGGTAATTTGTCTCCTTTGCAGAGAAATACGTCCGCTCCTGTGTCTATTAAGAATGTCAGTTTTCCACAGGCCTTTTCTACCGACAAATAAACAAAATTGTCGATTCTATTATATATTGTATATATCTTTAATGTTCCCCTTCCAGAGTTCCGTTTCGGATCCCTGGGGTCTCTCCGTTTCCCTGATCGTAAATTATCATAATATTTCTATTGTTATAATTATTGCGATTATTTCCATTGGCATTACTATTGCGATTTCCATTATTTACATTTGAATTGTTATGTCTTCTTTTGTAGTTGTTAATAATTCCATTATTCCCATTGTAATTAGTTTGGTGTTCGTTGAAGTTATCGCGATTTCTACTGTAATTTGCCCAGTTTCCGTTGTAGCTATTATTATTACGATTTAAGTTATTTCCGTTATAAGTTCCATTGTAATTGTTATTGTTTTTTTTATATCTGTTATTGTTGTAACCCTTTGTGTGAAATATTTTGGCCGTATTTGATTGTGATACTAGTCTTTCCTGAGTGCATGCAATATCATAAGCTTGTGTAAGTGTTTTCGGTTGTGCAGATATTACCGCAATTCTAGTGTTCTCATATAAACCCTCTTGGAAAGTTTGAAGTGCCAAGTTGTCATTTATCATCTTGATAGTATTACGTGAAAAATCATTTAAATTATCTCCTAGATCTCTGATCTGTACTAATGATAATCCTGCAATTAGTGCAACTAGTCTGTTTCTAAAATTGGAAACATTGCCCTTTTGTCTTAAATCTCTAATTTCCGCATTAATATTATTTGCCGTTTTTGTCGATCTAAAATTTTTAGTCAATGAATCTTTTAGCGATTCATATGAAGTAGGTATATTATCTGTCAAAAGGATATCTCTAACCCTGTCGTTTAATTTTATTGCCAATACGTACTTTATTAGTTTTACTTTTGCCACATCTTTCAACTCAGAGTAAACTAATTCTACCATTGAAAGAAAAGCTTTTCTAAATGTTTTGGCTCGCCGTCGAAGACTGGAATAGTATTCGGGGCTTCTTTTGCATCAAAATTTGATATTTTTGAATCGGTTTCGATACTAGATTGTGAACAATTATCCGAATCACTATGTTCGTCTAATATCTGTAGTGCAGTTCTCTTAAGTTCTCTAAATTCGATAATCTTGTTTTCTCTAGTTGGACTCAACAAGTGTCCTGCTAAATTACCAAATTTGTTACTAAGTTTCTTAGTCAATTCTAGTTTTTCTGTTACAGTCTCTTTTGTATATTTTCTACCCTTTGATTTTTTGGCATTTGTAATTAATTGTCTTAGTTCCTTTATAATTTGATCCATTAAATTTTTTTTATTTGTTTGTATTTATTTGTGGAAAAAATGTATCTAAACATTTTGAACAGAGTTATTTGTTACTTCTTTTTTAATGTAATTTTTTAATAATTTCCATAATGCTATTAAAATTAGTATTATTAATAAAATTGTAATTACTTCTATACTTAAACTTATTTTGTTATTATTATTAATCGCGTATGCCTGAGCATTACCTTCTATTTTGGCATCTGCTATGCCCATATTGTCTTCAAATATGTCTTTATTCTCGTATCTGGGAATGTAGAATTGGTGCTGGTGCATCTATTTTGGTATAAAATGGTGTTATCTATCAAGTTTTAGAAAAGTTTTTACAGAAATTAATTTTAAAAAAATTTTAACATGATAAAAATTTCAAAATTAAATCCAAATTTTCTTATTCTGGTAGTATCTCTCAAAATTTTGGCAGGTGCTTCTTATTTTTCAGGATTAAAATTTTTCTTTAGAAGTCTTTTATTTTTCAGGATTATTTTTTTTTTATTTTAATTAAAAAAAGATTCAAAATGATATGCGCAGGATCTGAAGTTCTTTGAAGAACTTTCGTAGGATCACAGGATCGTCTCAGTAATTCAAAAGAAAATTTTCGGAGGATCGTTCCAGGATTGTTGCAGGATGTCCGCATTATTTCAAAAGAAAATTTTCGAAGTCAATAATTCTTCAGATAGTTTCCGCAGGATCGTTGCAGGATCGCCATGTAATGGTAATTACAAGGAATGTAAAGGATTGGCAGGATCGTTATGTAATGGTATGTTAAAATGAATGTTATTTTTTATGCGGCCTACACACGAGGCAACCAGTTGAAGCAATGGTTGTATCAACAATGATACACACGTAGCAACGGTTGCCTCAATTAGCCAGAAATATCAAAAAGTTTTGATATTTTTCGTTGGTTGAGGCAACCGTTGCTACGTGTATATCATTGTTGATACAACCATTGCTTCAACTGGTTGCCTCGTGTGTAGGCCGCATTAGGGATATATTGACTATTCTTGGTTTATTGAAAAAGGATGGTTTTGAGTATTTTCTTAGCACTCCTGCCGATGTTATATGAGCATTAAAATGCCCTGTGCTTTGAATTATTAAAACTAACTGTTTAGTTTAGTTAAATTTTTACAATTAATTTTTATTCTATAATTTACAGTTCTTATATACTAAAATGCTTCTGCTGAATAATTATAATAAACAAAATGTGTTCCTACGTCATTATTTTTATTGGTTAACAGAACATTAACCTATACAAATAATTTTGTTTATTGATGAGTGTGCAAGCGTTTGCCCATTCTGTTTGTTGTTTGTTATCAACGAACATAGACTTTTACGGAATGTGTAAACGCTTGCATATATGCATATTATATTTTTCTCGTGTACGTTGACACTCTAATTATGCATATTCTACAGAATGAAGTAGTTCAATTTTTAAAAGTTCTGATACCTTTAATTTGCATACGATTCCGTTATATTTGATGTTTATAAATAAACTTAAAAAAAAACTTAAAGCAGTTTCGCAGCTTATTTTTGAAGCATTTTTGCCGCAGCATCTTATAAAAAACTTCTAATTTACTGCCCGTACAAATTTTTGGGGAGAAAGTTCATTTTATTGGGGAATTTGTTCATGGGGAATAAGTACTCAGCGCCTGGTAAGCATAGTAAACCATTTTTCAAGTCAAATGCCTTTTTATCCCGGGCAAGACCGGGTAAAAACAGCTAGTATACTATAAGCAGTTGCTTATAACAACCTTGCGGCACAATTTTAAACGTCGCATTAGTTTTTCATTTTTGAAACTTCTTTGAATATGACTTCTCTGCTCAATGATGATCACTTAATGAATGAAGTAATTCAATTTTTAAAAGTTCTGATACCTTTAATTTGCATAAGTTGTATGTGCTTATAAAAATCCTTCATTTTGTGCGAATCTATAAATATTCGATCGGCAGGCCCTTCCGATGGCTTAATAGAATATTGATTTTAGACCAAACTTATTTGTTTTATGTATTATAGAGTGTATGTAGGGCTTTTTTGGTCAATTTTATTAAATGTAAAATAAAAATTCTTTATTTCATTATTTCCCGACGTTTCGTTGAGTTTTTGTCAACATCTTCAGGGGCATTTTATTTTGAATCTAACACAAAGAAGAAAAAACAATCAATATGAAGACATAAAACATTAAAAATAATTTTCCTTTACATGAATTTTTAACTTATAACATTAATAAAAAAAAAAAAATTATTGGTGTATTTTGACATCACAAATTGATTGGTTTTAAAACACAGTATATATAAATAAACAAATAAGTAAACTATTGAAAAACTAAAACATTTATATCACAGAATTTAACTTTAGTATCACAGTGCAAATGAATATATGAAGTTTATGTTGTCTATGTCTTCCTTGTTGTTTATTGTCTTGTCTATTTTTTGCTGTATTCTCAGGCTTTCTATTGTATATCTTGTGTTGCTATTTTTTTCCTTGTCTAATATTATAACTTCGTTTAGATCAGCTGTATGATTGGATTCTCTTATATGTTGTGAGAGTCCAGTTGTTTCTCTCCCTTTTTTGATGTCTGTTTCATGTTCTTTGATTCTTGTTTGTAAGTTTCGTTTTGTTGTGCCTATGTATACTCTCCCACATTCTTGTTCTTTGTTTCCCAAACATTTAATTTCATAAACTACGTTGTTTTGCTGAAATTTGTTTATTGTTGATTTTGTGTTTGTGAATATTTTGTTAAGTGTTTGATTTGGTTTGTACGCTGGGATTATATTGTTGTTGTTTATTATTTGTTGTAAATTGTGTTTGTTTGTTAGGCCTGGAATATATCGTATACTGCAATATTTTAAAGATTCATTGCTGTCTATGGTTTTAGTATTTGATTTTTCTATGGTGCATTGTTTTTTCTGTAATAAGGTGTTTATAAGATTGTTTGGATAGTTGGTCCTTTTGAGTATATGTCTAATTTTTTGTATATTTTTATTGTGAAATTGTTTGTTACTGATGTCTAGAACTCTATTTATGAAATTGGTGACTGTGTGCATTATTTTGTTGCTTATTATGTTTACTTATGCTTACTAAAAAAATTTTTTTTGTTTATTCACTGATTATGTTCAATTATTTCTTTTTAAAATTCAACCTTATTTAAATAACAATTGTATTCATATTATAATTCAATTAAAGTATGCTTTTCTTATGCAATAAATTTCTTTAACATATTCTTATGTAATAATTTTACTTTATTGTTTGTGATTTCTACTAATACGTTTAAATCATCTATATTTAATATTTTGAATGGGCCCTTATATGGAGGATCATGTTTTTGTCTATTGTCTACCCCAACTAACACTAAGACTCCTACTTTAAGTTCTATATTGTATTGCTTCTCCTTAGATTCTATTTTTCGCTTGTTCTTTACTTCTAAAATTATTTTCCGTGCTTTCTGTAATGAGTAATGCAATCTAGTCTTTAATTCATTTGCATAATTATCAAGATTATAAATTACTTTAGCACTTTGTAACTTATCACCTGGAAATCGTGGAAGTTTACCGAATACTAATTCATATGGAGAATATTCTGTATCAATATGGGGGGTTGTATTATAAGCAAATGTGAAATATGGTATCCATATCTGCCAATCATTATTTTCTACGAAATTTAGGAAATATTCATTAAGAACGCGATGATTGCGCTCTACCGTTCCCAATGTCTCATGATGTGGAAAAATTTTGTTTTATTTTTAGTAATGCACAAACTTCTCTCATTAATTCATTAGAAAATTCCGTACCCCCATCTGTTTTGAGAACTTTAAATAGTCCATATTTGAGTATGAGCTGTTCAACTAGAGTCTTTGCTATTGTCCTAGCGTCTTTAACTATTATCGGGTGTGCTACTACGTATTTTGTTAATTCGCATTGCATAGTTAGTATATATCGAAATTGTTCCGATGGTCTTAATGGACCTACTGTGTCTACTCTGACAATTTCGAAACTAGTTGAAGGTGTGTCAGTTATAGTGAAAGGCTCTTTGGTATGTCTGATTTGTTTGTTCTTCTGACATAATTCACACATATTTATATAATGCTTTACCATTTTACTCATGTTCTTCCATATGTATCTCTGTTTTAGTTTTTATATTGTTTTTCTAATTCCAAAATGGCCACCATTAAGTGTATTATGAAATTCCTCAATTAATTTATATTGTTTTATTGTGTCCTCAATCTTTTTTGGTTGTTTATATATTATTATATCGATGTTATTTGTTCTATCTTGTTATATATTTCTTTTAGTTCTTCGGCTTTTATATAATTAAAAATTTCATCATTATCATATAGTACGTACTTTTTGATTCTTAATTTTCGTAATTTTAATATAAATTTCTCCATAAATCTTCCTGAAAACATAGGATTTTCACTTTCATTGCATACGACGCGCGTTATATTAGTATTTAATTCTTGCTGCAGCTTTTTATCATATATAAATTCTAATTTTTGAAGCTTCTTTATATCATTAATCGACGTGCACTCCCACATTTGAAGGTGATCAATCTTCGTTTGAGACATGCCGTTTTCATTATTTTGAACGTTCATTTTATCTTTATTCTGGTTAACCATACTACGTGTAATTGCCAAAGTTTTCTTTTGTTTTTCATCGATTTGAGGAGGAATTATCTTTTTCAGTATATTTGAATTTATTTCAATACGTGACAGTACGTCAGCGTTTGCGTTATTGGAACCTTTTTTGTATATTATCTCAAAATCGTATTCAGATAATTCAAGTCTGATTCTAGTCAATTTGGAGGATGGATTCTTGTGTGTAAATAATGCTACAAGTGGTCTATGGTCGCTGACTACGATGAATTTCCTTCCATATAAGTACGGTCGGAAAAATTGTATACCAAAATATATTCCAAGTAATTCCTTTTCTATCACCGATTTGTTTTCATGTCTATTTAACGATCTGCTAGCATAAAATATTGGCAAATCACCTCCCATTTCGCCTTGTGATAATATTGCGCCTAATGCTGTTGCTGATGCGTCCGTTGTAAGAACAAATGGTTTTTCAAAGTCTGGGTATATTAGTATTGGAGGTCTCATTAATTTTGTTCGTAATTCATCGAATGCTTTTTGACATTCAGTTGTCCAATCAAATATGGCATTCTTTTTCAGAAGTGAATTTAAACATGTTGAAATATTTCCAAAATTTTTAATAAAGCGTCAGTAGTAATTACAGAATGCTATGAATTGTCTAACCTCATCCGCATTCTTTGGGATAGATATCACTTTATACTTTGACGGGTCGGGTTTTACGCCATCTTTTGTGATCAAGTGTCCTAAGTATACTACTTCTGATCTCAGAAAACAACATTTTTCTGCATTTAGTTTCAAATTATAGTGTTAAAGTCTCTCAAATACCCTAATAAGATTCTCATTATGGTGTTTCAAATTGCAACCAAAAACAATAACATCATCAACATATAAAAATGCTTCTGATTCTAAGCCAGATAAAGCTATTGTTAACGTTCTCTGAAAGCTGTTAGAGGATATTTTCAATCCAAATGGTAGTCTGGTGTATTGATAATGTCCACTAGGTGTAGAAAATGCAGTCATTGGTCTAGAATGTTTATGGAGACCTATTTGGTGAAATGAACTAGTCATATCCAAAGTGGAAAAATATTTTGCTCTTCCCAGTTTATCCAGTATATCGCCCAGCCTTGTTAATGGAAATTTGTCGTTTGTTATCTTATCTTAATTTCCTAAAATCGACTACTAATCGCCATTTTCCGATATCTTCTTGCCCTTTTTTTTGGTACCAATATCAAAGGTGCATTATATGCGCTATGTGATGGTTCGATAATATTGTCATTTAATAATTTCTCTACTTGCATATTGATCTCGTTGGTTTGAGTCTGCGGTAAACGATAGTTCTTTATATAAACTGGTGTTTTATCATTTAAGTGGATGTTTTGTTCATAGAAATTGTTTGTCGTCAAGTGTTCTCCTTCCAAGTGAAATATTGACTGGTATTTCTTTATTTCTATTATTTCCTTTCCATCTACACAGTTAATTTCATTTAGATTTATTGTTTCCATCAATTTTGTAATTCGCGCTTTCGAAACGTGTTCATTGTTTTTTTGTTCTGGTGCGATAATGTCATATTTTCTTAATGGGATGGTGTTGACTTAAAGGTCAGATATGTGTACTGGGTATTCCTGAGAATTCAGTAATTTGACATGACAATTACCATTTTCTGGTATTATTGTGTTGGCTATAAAAATTCCTTTCATAACTTCTTGGCTACATACGAGGTTGTCTTCTTGTATCTTCATATTAATCGGTAAGATTACTTCACATCTTGGTGGTACAATAATGTTAGTTTTTCTCATAGCATTGTTCTCTATAGGAAGAATTATCTTCTCTTGATCCAAGTAGAAACTTAACATGCATGTGTCATAATCAATAATGCAATTATTCTTACACAAAAAATCTCTCCCTAAAATTCCATCTGTATTTATTGGAAAATCCATTGAAACTAATTGAATTTTATGTTCTATTACGCCATTTTCTAATACAGTTCTGATATTGGTAGACCCTAGAGATTCTACTTTCTTATCATTAATACCAATTAAATTGCAACAATCATTTTTATTTTCTATATGGTTCGGTAATTTGTCTTCTTTGCAGAGAAATACGTCCGCTCCTGTGTCTATTAAGAATGTCAGTTTTCCACAGGCCTTTTCTACCGACAAATAAACAAAATTGTCGATTCTATTATTTATTGTATATATCTTTAATGTTCCCCTTCCAGAGTTCCGTTTCGGATCCCTGGGGTCTCTCCGTTTCCCTGATCGTAAATTATCCTAATATTTCTATTGTTATAATTATTGCGATTATTTCCATTGGCATTACTATTGCGATTTCCATTATTTACATTTGAATTGTTATGTCTTCTTTTGTAGTTGTTAATAATTCCATTGTTCCCATTGTAATTAGTTTGGTGTTCGTTGAAGTTATCGCGATTTCTACTGTAATTTGCCCAGTTTCCGTTGTAGCTATTATTATTACGATTTAAGTTATTTCCGTTATAAGTTCCATTGTAATTGTTATTGTTTTTTTTATATCTGTTATTGTTGTAACCCTTTGTGTGAAATATTTTGGCCGTATTTGATTGTGATACTAGTCTTTCCTGAGTGCATGCAATATCATAAGCTTGTGTAAGTGTTTTCGGTTGTGCAGATATTACCGCAATTCTAGTGTTCTCATATAAACCCTCTTGGAAAGTTTGAAGTGCCAAGTTGTCATTTATCATCTTGATAGTATTACGTGAAAAATCATTTAAATTATCTCCTAGATCTCTGATCTGTACTAATGATAATCCTGCAATTAGTGCAACTAGTCTGTTTCTAAAATTGGAAACATTGCCCTTTTGTCTTAAATCTCTAATTTCCGCATTAATATTATTTGCCGTTTTTGTCGATCTAAAATTTTTAGTCAATGAATCTTTTAGCGATTCATATGAAGTAGGTATATTATCTGTCAAAAGGATATCTCTAACCCTGTCGTTTAATTTTATTGCCAATACGTACTTTATTAGTTTTACTTTTGCCACATCTTTCAACTCAGAGTAAACTAATTCTACCATTGAAAGAAAAGCTTTTCTAAATGTTTTGGCTCGCCGTCGAAGACTGGAATAGTATTCGGGGCTTCTTTTGCATCAAAATTTGATATTTTTGAATCGGTTTCGATACTAGATTGTGAACAATTATCCGAATCACTATGTTCGTCTAATATCTGTAGTGCAGTTCTCTTAAGTTCTCTAAATTCGATAATCTTGTTTTCTCTAGTTGGACTCAACAAGTGTCCTGCTAAATTACCAAATTTGTTACCAAGTTTCTTAGTCAATTCTAGTTTTTCTGTTACAGTCTCTTTTGTATATTTTCTACCCTTTGATTTTTTGGCATTTGTAATTAATTGTCTTAGTTCCTTTATAATTTGATCCATTAAATTTTTTTTATTTGTTTGTATTTATTTGTGGAAAAAATGTATCTAAACATTTTGAACAGAGTTATTTGTTACTTCTTTTTTAATGTAATTTTTTAATAATTTCCATAATGCTATTAAAATTAGCATTATTAATAAAATTGTAATTACTTCTATACTTAAACTTATTTTGTTATTATTATTAATCGCGTATGCCTGAGCATTACCTTCTATTTTGGCATCTGCTATGCCCATATTGTCTTCAAATATGTCTTTATTCTCGTATCTGGGAATGTAGAATTGGTGCTGGTGCATCTATTTTGGTATAAAATGGTGTTATCTATCAAGTTTTAGAAAAGTTTTTACAGAAATTAATTTTAAAAAAATTTTAACATGATAAAAATTTCAAAATTAAATCCAAATTTTCTTATTCTGGTAGTATCTCTCAAAATTTTGGCAGGTGCTTCTTATTTTTCAGGATTAAAATTTTTCTTTAGAAGTCTTTTATTTTTCAGGATTATTTTTTTTTTATTTTAATTAAAAAAAGATTCAAAATGATATGCGCAGGATCTGAAGTTCTTTGAAGAACTTTCGTAGGATCACAGGATCGTCTCAGTAATTCAAAAGAAAATTTTCGGAAGATCGTTCCAGGATTGTTGCAGGATGTCCGCATTATTTCAAAAGAAAATTTTCGAAGTCAATAATTCTTCAGATAGTTTCCGCAGGATCGTTGCAGGATCGCCATGTAATGGTAATTACAAGGAATGTAAAGGATTGGCAGGATCGTTATGTAATGGTATGTTAAAATGAATGTTATTTTTTATGCGGCCTACACACGAGGCAACCAGTTGAAGCAATGGTTGTATCAACAATGATACACACGTAGCAACGGTTGCCTCAATTAGCCAGAAATATCAAAAAGTTTTGATATTTTTCGTTGGTTGAGGCAACCGTTGCTACGTGTATATCATTGTTGATACAACCATTGCTTCAACTGGTTGCCTCGTGTGTAGGCCGCATTAGGGATATATTGACTATTCTTGGTTTATTGAAAAAGGATGGTTTTGAGTATTTTCTTAGCACTCCTGCCGATGTTATATGAGCATTAAAATGCCCTGTGCATTGAATTACTAAAACTAACTGTTTAGTTTAGTTAAATTTTTACAATTAATTTTTATTCTATAATTTACAGTTCTTATATACTAAAATGCTTCTGCTGAATAATTATAATAAACAAAATGTGTTCCTACGTCATTATTTTTATTGGTTAACAGAACATTAACCTATACAAATAATTTTGTTTATTGATGAGTGTGCAAGCGTTTGCCCATTCTGTTTGTTGTTTGTTATCAACGAACATAGACTTTTACGGAATGTGTAAACGCTTGCATATATGCATATTATATTTTTCTCGTGTACGTTGACACTCTAATTATGCATATTCTACAGAATGAAGTAGTTCAATTTTTAAAAGTTCTGATACCTTTAATTTGCATACGATTCCGTTATATTTGATGTTTATAAATAAACTTAAAAAAAAACTTAAAGCAGTTTCGCAGCTTATTTTTGAAGCATTTTTGCCGCAGCATCTTATAAAAAACTTCTAATTTACTGCACGTACAAATTTTTGGGGAGAAAGTTCATTTTATTGGGGAATTTGTTCATGGGGAATAAGTACTCAGCGCCTGGTAAGCATAGTAAACCATTTTTCAAGTCAAATGCCTTTTTATCCCGGGCAAGACCGGGTAAAAACAGCTAGTATACTATAAGCAGTTGCTTATAACAACCTTGCGGCACAATTTTAAACGTCGCATTAGTTTTTCATTTTTGAAACTTCTTTGAATATGACTTCTCTGCTCAATGATGATCACTTAATGAATGAAGTAATTCAATTTTTAAAAGTTCTGATATCTTTAATTTGAAAACGATTCCGTTATATTTGATGTTTATAATTAAACTTAGAAAAAAAACTTAAAGCCGTTTCGCAGCTTATTTTTGAAGCATTTTTGCTGCAGCATCTTACAAAAAACTTCTAATTTACTGCCCATACAAATTTTTGGGGAGAAAGTTCATTTTATTGGGGAATTTGTTCATTGGGGATTAAGTACTCAGCGCCTGGTAAGCATAGTAAACCATTTTTCAAGTCAAATGCCTTTTTATCCCGGGCAAGACCGGGTAAAAACAGCTAGTAAAAAATAATAGTAGTAAAAAGATGTTTTAGACGATTTAAAAATAAGTTATAGATGATTCCGCAAATAAAGCGTATCCCAAAACTCAAGCACGATTTGAGTTTGCCGTCATTTGTGCAGTGTTGGCAACCAAAAAAAATAGAGTCTGACAGTGTGGGGTTATTAAAAATAGAACATTACACGATAGAGCAACGCGTTTTCACTACTGAAAATTCATACAAAATTTAGCCGAAATATTGAGAATTTAGTCAACTGTGAAGAGAGTAATTGAGAAATTCAAGTAGACTGAATCAATTGGTGATGCTAAACACACTGGTCATCAAAAAACAAGCCGTTCAAATGTCAATATCGGAGCAGTCCGTAAGGGAGTTTGTGAAAGTCCAAGCACATCAATTAGACGTAATCGGTGACAAGAATTGCAAATATCAAGAAGCTCTCTACAGCGTATACTCACTGAAGATCTAAATCTCCATGTTCACAAAGTTCAATTGACTCCAGAAATGAAGCCCAATGACCATGCGCAGCGAAGATAGTTGACTGAATGGATAATTGAGCATCTGCTAGTGAATTCTGATTTTTGAACAAAATCATCCACAGCGCTGAAGCATATTTTCACTTTGATATCTTCGCTAAATGTCAAAATTGCCGCATTTGGAGCTCAGGAAACCAAATGCATCCACAACGTGTCACGGTTTATTGCGGACTTTTCCATACAGTCCGTATGTATGCGACATTTATTTTGCTGAAGAGTGAAATGAGAAATCATCAACGGTTCTTGGGTTATAGCTGAAAAACTAAGCAAACAAACATCAAGTCACCCTGACTTGGAATTTCTCACCCCCAGACAATGACCCCAAAAATATTCCACAGTGTAATTTGAGACTTTTACCAGTTTATCCGAAAAAAATAGATTGCGTATTTTTTGTTAATTTTTCTCTATTTGAGATATAATTTCTTGTTTACTCTCTATCAAACTTTAGCCGAAAAGAATGGGAACAGACCTATTTTAAAGTGTGTTAAAACAAATAAAATTAATACTAAGCACTTTGTTAATGTGTGTTGAAACTATTAGTATAAGTCAAACCAAACACTTAAATTTTGTCTGTACTAACTTGTTTGTTTCTTAAAAATTGTTTGGTCTTCAAGCACTTGTAACTTGAAGATCAGTGTTCAGTAATTAAAACAAAATAAATTCTTTTAACTACTGACTTTATTGAAGTTTTGTTTGAGGTATTTATACAAAATTATGCATCAAAAAATGCTGACTTAACTAAATGTTATTGAATTAAAATTTATGCTATATTGGCCAATAACAAAACAGACTGTATAAAAAGGTATAAATGTAATTTGATCTATTAATAAACAAAATTTACGTTAAATTGGCCAATAAAAAGAAAGACAATATTAACTATATAACATTCAATGCATTCACAAATTATTGTAAAATATTAGGGGAATTTAAATATATTGAATCTTAACATTCTCCCCCGCGTTGAGCGGATGTTCAACAATGTTGTGGTGATCTTATGTTTCCTAGACCCTTATGATGAAATTCCTTGGCATTGGTGTAGGTGTTTCCAATTCATGTGATTGAAGTTCGATGTTTTCTGCATTATTTTCTATAGACGATATTGTGTGTGGTTTTCGCCTGGTTGTACACTTTTTACATCTACACAGCATTATCAATATTGTTACCAAACTAATCGATAGTGCCAGATATCCAATTGCATGATTGTGTTGCTGGTGGGACTTCAATGTGCTCGGAAGGTCCTTGATGTTTTGTTCTTTCAAAGATTTTTGTAAAATTGATAGCTCTTTGAGATTTTTGGCGTATATGTTCTCCAAGATTGTCGAGTTCGACTGATTATGTCTTATGGAATATTTAATGTTTGTTTGTGGTGATAAAGCTGAAACTGTGCCAAGACTAGTGTATGATAATCTGATCGTACTAGAGACAGTTTGTCTTCCGTTCATGGTGACGAATTCATGCTTCAGCATGCATTCTGGATCCAGGGTCAGTTGCCCGGATCCCCGTAAAGAGAAATGAGTAATGTCTTTATTGCATACAGCCAGGTCGTAATATACAAAAAGGTTCCATTCAGTGGTTGAAATGGCTATTCTTCGAAATGGATACCTAATTTTGTTCCAAATCTTTTGTTTTTGACTGGATTTCCAAGTGCCATAGGTAACAGCAAAAGTAGTGCTAAGCTGAGATGAGTTGATAGCCCCTTTTTCCTTTTGGCCTTAGGTTCCTCAGTTGAATCTGAGATGCTGTTGTTGATGGCTGCAGTGTTGTCATCGGACAAGATGAGCTCTTCTGAGTCTGGTTCGATGGGTAACAGAGCGTGCCGATGTATTGGGCGTTTGAGCAGTCCATTTGCTGTTTTGACTTCCACGACTCTGATTACATTATCAGTACCAGAGTGAGTTTTGATAACTCTCGCTAAGGGCCATTTCACGACTGGTACGTTATCTTCCTTTATTATTACCAGATCGCCAATCTTGATGTTGGGAAATTGTTTATACCACTTATGACGTTGTTGCAATTGGTTTAAATATTCGGTGGACCATCTTTTCCAAAATTCCTGTTTGAGATGAGCCACGAGTTTCCAGTAAGCGAGTCCTGATTCTTTTATTGGTGTTGCACTACTATCTATTTGTGATACATGAGCTTCACCAATAAGAAAGTGACCAGGAGTCAAAGCCTTAAGATTGTTAGGATCACTTGACATAAGCGTTAGTGGGCGAGAGTTGAGTATTGCCTCAATTTCCACTATGATTGTTTCCAGTTCTTCTTGAGTTAACAATGCCGTCGAAACACTGCGTAACAATAGATGTTTGGCAGATTTCACTGCTGATTCCCATAATCCACCAAAGTCTGGTGCACGCGGTGGGATAAAGTGGATATGTATTCCTTTTGAGCTAGCAGTTGTGATGATTGATTCCTGCCCCTTGTCGGAATAGATACTTTAAGCTAATTCTGCTAACTGGTTTCTTGCTCCTATGAAATTGGTAGCATTGTCTGAATATATGTTTTGACAACGCCCTCGACGGCTGATGAATCGTTTTAAGGCACCGATAAACGCTTCAGTTGATAGATCAGTGACCAGTTCAAGATGGGTGGCCTTTGTGGCAAAGCAAAAAAAAATAGCTATATATGCCTTCGTTGGTCTTTTTCCTCTGACCTTATAATGAATCCAAAATGGCCCGCAATAATCTACACCAAAGGTCGGGCTGGAGTAACTCTAGCTTGCGGAAGGTTGCCCATAATTTGCCTACATAATTGTGGTTGTGCTCTAGAGCACCTTCTACATTTTTGGACTGTTGATCGTGCCGTTATTTTTCCTCTTATGGGCCATAAACGCTGTCTGATTAAATTTAGTAGTGCTTGTAGTCCACAATGTTTATTTTCTTCGTGAATCATTGTGAACAAAAGTTTTATGATGGGATCATTGTATGGAATCACCATTGGATGTTTTGCATCGTATGATAGTGATGAAGACTCCAATCGTCCGCCAACTCGTATGATGCTTGTCTCGTCGAGGAATGGGGACAACCTGATGATGAAGCTCTTTTGATCGATTTCTTTGTTTTTCCGACAATTATTGATTTCCTGCGAAAATTCTGAAGCCTGTATGGTTTTTATAATTATGTGCAATGAACCATCTAGTTCGGCAGGAGTTAATGATTGATGTGAGGGGCGCTGATATTTTTGATCTTTGAATTTTTGATGAATCTAATTATATACCCCAATATTCCTTGCAATGTTTTGAACGAGTTTTATGTGGAATTTTGTAAATAAAGTTGTCTTCAGTTTCGGTAACTGTTGAGATTACACTTGTCCCTTTTTTCTCGAGTTCACTGGGGATTTGGATTTGTTGGGAGAATTTGGGTGGCCACAGCTCTTCTTGTCCATGCAGAAACAGTGGTCCATACAACCATAAATTACATTGAGCAAGTTGAACTGCTGGTAAACCTCTGGATAGTATATCAGCAGAGTTGTCCCTTGATCGGATGTGGCGCCACTGGTCGGGTAACGTCAATGATTGAATTTCGGAAATTCTATTAGCTACGAACGTATGGTACATGGAGGATTGAGCGTTTATCCAGGATAGTACTACTTGTGAATCAGTCCATAAAATTGCAGTTTGATTTTAGATTTGAAGATCTGTTTTAATCCTGTGTGTAACTTGGGCCGCCATAATTGCAGCACATAATTCTAGGCGAGGTAATGTCTGTTGTTTTAATGGAGCAACCCGCGTCTTGACACAAAGCAGTTGTACAATTACTCGTTTATCCTTAAGATGTAAGCAACTGCACCAAAAGCCTTTTCTGAAGCGTCTGAAAAAACGTGTCGAGGAATTTTAAAATTGTTTAGACTGTCTAAATCATTTCTGAATTTAGCCCAGGTTGTGTGAAGATCTGCAGGCAGTGGCTCATCCCAGTCTAGCTTGAATTGCCATAGCTGCTGAATAAACATATTTGCCTTGACAACTACAGGTGCTAATAGTCCAAGGGGGTCAAATAACCTTGCGAGATCTGACGTTGCCGTGCGTTTTGTGACAGCCTGTTGATGATTCACTTTCACCTTGATGCCAAAATGGTCAGTTTTAGGCAGCCACGATAATCCCAAAGTTTTTACCGTGCTTGTGTTGTCACTGTTGAAATCTAAATCCACCTCCTGATCACCGAGTGGAATGTTTTTTAGCAGTTGTGGGTGATTTGCACACTATTTTTCAAATTGAAACCATGCCGTTTTAGAATCGTGATGAGCTCCTTTTGCATCTCAATTGTAATGTTAAGGCTGTCTGACCCTCCAAGTCCATCATCCATGTAGAAATTATCCTTTAACATTTGAGCTCCAAATGCATAATTTATAGCATTTTCGTTGGCGATTTTTTGGAGACATCTTGTGGCAAGGAACGGTGCTGTCCGTGTCCCATATGTAACTGTGTTAAGTCTATAGTAATTGACAGGTACTGATGGATTTTCTCTCCAAATTATTAATTGGTAGTGCCTATCGGTTGGTTGGAGTAAAATTTGTCTATACATTTTTTCGATATCAGTAGTGAAGACAAATCTCGGTAATCGGAGACGCAGCAAAATTGAAAATAATTCATTTTGGACTGTAGGACCCGTATACATCAAATCGTTGTGTGAGTAGCCTGATGAAGTCTTTGCTGATGCGTCGAACACTACTCTAAGTTTTGTTGTCGAGCTGTCTGGTTTCAAAACGCAATGGTGAGGAATTATGTATTTTGGATCTAATACGGTATCAATATCGACCTTTTCCATATGTCCTAAGTGTTCATACTCCCGCATGAATTTGATGTATTGAAGTCGAATGTCTTCGTTTTTTAGAAGTCGACGTTCTAGGCCCATCGCGTGGGAGTCCCCTAAAGCTGTTGGGTTCTCACGAAATGGAATACTGACAATGAAACGGCCATCTGTATTGGTGTGAACATGTTGGGTGAAATGTGATTCACATTGTTGTTCTGATGGTGACAGGCCCCTTTTGTTGGCTTCAATCTCATCCAATTTCCAAAGATGTTCTATGGCTTCTTCCAATGATGTAGTGTCTCCAAATATTGCACATGTGGGCGCATATAATGGGTTAGGCGATGGATTTTTTCCCTTTGCACCTCCCACAATCCAGCCGAGTTCAGTGTTTTGGAGTGTTGGAAGATCATCACCTAGATGTATAGTTCCATTTTTAGTTAATTTGAAGTAAAACTCTGCTCCAAGTAACAAATCTACTTTTTCTTGCTGATAGAAATGCGGATCTGCTAAGTGAATGTTGTTGGGAATATCCCAAGTTGAAATGTCAAACTGTTGACTTGGTTGTGCGGGAATTATACTTGGGAGTACATAAGCTTCCACGTTTGCTGAGAACTTGAGGTCCCTGGACTTCATAGCGATATAGAGGCGATATTTAGATTTTTTCTTAAAGCTCTTTTATTATTTACATTTTTAATCCTAAACTTAATCCTAATCATATGTTATAAATTATGCTTTAAATAACAGCTGTTTACATAGTATAACACTTTACTTAAGCTAACAGCTGTGTAATACTAGGGATGGTATTGTGGTACATTACACTTTTATTTAAATGAAGCAACGTATTGTGCTTTTTTGTACATTTTCTGCAGCTACTAAAATTGCAGGATTTCGAAGAGTGGTCACTTCTGAAGCAATTTACACATAGATTTTGTCGTTGTACCCATCGTAACCGTTCTGCTTCTGATAATTGCAGAAATTTGCTGCAGTGGTATAATTTATGACCACTATTATTGCAAAATTTGCATGTGCTAATATTGTTTCCGGCGGATGTTATTATTGTTGACACCGCCTTATGTGTCGGTTTTTCCTTTTGAGTTATTGCCTCCATAGATTGGAACTGAAATTCCGTTATTTTTCCTCTTATGGGCCATAAACGCTGTCTGATTAAATTTAGTAGTGCTTGTGGTCCACAATGTTTATTTTCTTCGTGAATCATTGTGAATAAAAGTTTTATGATGGGATCATTGTATGGAATCACCATTGGATGTTTTGCATCGTATGATAGTGATGAAGACTCCAATCGTCCGCCAACTCGTATGATGCTTGTCTCGTCGAGGAATGGGGACAAACTGATGATAAAGCTCTTTTGATCGATTTCTTTGTTTTTCCGACAACTATTGATTTCCTGCGAAAATTCTGAAGCCTGTATGGTTTTTATAATTATGTGCAATGAACCATCTAGTTCGGCAGGAGTTAATGATTGATGTGAGGGGCGCTGATATTTTTGATCTTTGAATTTTTGATGAATCTAATTATATACACCAATATTCCTTGCAATGTTTTGAACGAGTTTTATGTGGAATTTTGTAAATAAAGTTGTCTTCAGTTTCGGTAACTGTTGAGATTACACTTGTCCCTTTTCTGTCGAGTTCACTGGGGATTTGGAGTTGTTGGGAGAATTTGGGTGGCCACAGCTCTTCTTGTCCATGCAGAAACAGTGGTCCATACAACCATAAATTACATTGAGCAAGTTGAACTGCTGGTAAACCTCTGGATAGTATATCAGCAGGGTTGTCCCTTGATCGGATGTGGCGCCACTGGTCGGGTAACGTCAATGATTGAATTTCGGAAATTCTATTAGCTACGAACGTATGGTACATGGAGGATTGAGCGTTTATCCAGGATAGTACTATTTGTGAATCAGTCCATAAAATTGCAGTTTGATATTAGATTTGAAGATCTGTTTTAATCCTGTGTGTAACTTGGGCCGCCATAATTGCAGCACATAATTCTAGGCGAGGTAATGTCTGTTGTTTTAATTTAGCAACCCGCGTCTTGACACAAAGCAGTTGTACAATTACTCGTTTATCCTTAAGATGTAAGCAACTGCACCAAAAGCCTTTTCTGAAGCGTCTGAAAATATATGCAGCTCTGTTTTTACTGGTAATTCTCCTTTAAAAACGTGTCGAGGAATTTTAAAATTGTTTAGACTGTCTAAATCATTTCTGAATTTAGCCCAGGTTGTGTGAAGATCTGCAGGCAGTGGCTCATCCCAGTCTAGCTTGAATTGCCATAGCTGCTGAATAAACATCTTTGCCTTGACAACTACAGGTGCTAATAGTCCAAGGGGGTCAAATAACCTTGCGAGATCTGACGTTGCCGTGCGTTTTGTGACAGCCTGTTGATGATTCACTTTCACCTTGATGCCAAAATGGTCAGTTTTAGGCAGCCATGATAATCCCAAAGTTTTTACCGTGCTTGTGTTGTCACTATTGAAATCTAAATCCACCTCCTGATCACCGAGTGGAATGTTTTTTAGCAGTTGTGGGTGATTTGCACACTATTTTTCAAATTGAAACCATGCCGTTTTAGAATCGTGATGAGCTCCTTTTGCATCTCAATTGTAATGTTAAGGCTGTCTGACGCTCCAAGTCCATCATCCATGTAGAAATTATCCTTTAACATTTGAGCTCCAAATGCATAATTTATAGCATTTTCGTTGGCGATTTTTTGGAGACATCTTGTGCCAAGGAACGGTGCTGTCCGTGTCCCATATGTAACTGTGTTAAGTCTATAGTAATTGACAGGTACTGATGGATTTTCTCTCCAAATTATTAATTGGTAGTGCCTATCGGTTGGTTGGAGTAAAATTTGTCTATACATTTTTTCGATATCAGTAGTGAAGACAAATCTCGGTAATCGGAGACGCAGCAAAATTGAAAATAATTTATTTTGGACTGTAGGACCCGTATACATCAAATCGTTGAGTGAGTAGCCTGATGAAGTCTTTGCTGATGCGTCGAACACTACTCTAAGTTTTGTTGTCGAGCTGTCTGGTTTCAAAACGCAGTGGTGAGGAATTATGTATTTTGGATCTAATACGGTATCAATATCGACCTTTTCCATATGTCCTAAGTGTTCATACTCCCGCATGAATTTGATGTATTGAAGTCGAACGTCTTCGTTTTTTAGAAGTCGACGTTCTAGGCCCATCGCGTGGGAGTCCCCTAAAGCTGTTGGGTTCTCACGAAATGGATGACTGACAATGAAACGGTCATCTGTATTGGTGTGAACATGTTGGGTGAAATGTGATTCACATTGTTGTTCTGATGGTGACAGGCCCCTTTTGTTGGCTTCAATCTCATCCAATTTCCAAAGATGTTCTATGGCTTCTTCCAATGATGTAGTGTCTCCAAATATTGCACATGTGGGCGCATATAATGGGTTAGGCGATGGATTTTTTCCCATTGCACCTCCCACAATCCAGCCGAGTTCAGTGTTTTGGAGTATTGGAAGATCATCACCTAGATGTATAGTTCCATTTTTAGTTAATTTGAAGTAAAACTCTGCTCCAAGTAACAAATCTACTTTTTCTTGCTGATAGAAATGCGGATCTGCTAAGTGAATGTTGTTGGGAATATCCCAAGTTGAAATGTCAAACTGTTGACTTGGTTGTGCGGGAATTATACTTGGGAGTACATAGGCTTCCACGTTTGCTGAGAACTGTCATAGCGATATTTAGATTTTTTCTGAGTTTCTCCAACACCGTCGAGGCACAGGGAAGCTTCTAATGGTGAAATTGCCAATTTTTGGAAAAGGCTTTAGATACAAAATTCACTTGCGAACCTGAATCTAATACTGCCCTAAATTCATTGGATGCACCGTTTGAAGCTGTAATGATAACCTACGCTGTTGCTAGAAAGACATAGCCCCGGCGGCCCGCACCGATGTTTGCTGCTGCTGATGTAACTGCTACAATGTTTGATGTAGTCATTTTTGCTGGTGTATTTGGATGTGAACTGATTTGTTTTGAGCTCGAATTTGATGATATTTTTGTTTTTGTGTATTATCCCTATATTGTGAGAGATGATGGTATTTTGCCATAAAGATTTAGTGTATAGTGAAAAAGGGAAGTCAAACAAAAAATGTTAAACTTTAGCCGGCGTATTATGCGCCACTGGCTCTTTTATAAAATATCTGCCGGCACTAAAAAGTTGCCAAAGGCAGGAGCACTTTCTATTAGTGCTGGTTTTAAATAAATTTAAATTTAGCCAATTGCTCGGCTGAGTTTAGTTTCATAATTGATTTTATTTACAAACTTAATCCTACTTATAAATAAAACTAACGGAACTTAAAGCTATTTTATTATTTACATTTTTAATCCTAAACTTAATCCTAATCATATGTTATAAATTATGCTTTAAATAACAGCTGTTTACATAGTATAACACTTTACTTAAGCTAACAGCTGTGTAATACTAGGGATGGTATTGTGGTACATTACACTTTTATTTAAATGAAGCAACGTATTGTGCTTTTTTGTACATTTTCTGCAGCTACTAAAATTGCAGGATTTCGAAGAGTGGTCACTTCTGAAGCAATTTACACATAGATTTTGTCGTTGTACCCATCGTAACCGTTCTGCTTCTGATAATTGCAGAAATTTGCTGCAGTGGTATAATTTATGACCACTATTATTGCAAAATTTGCATGTGCTAATATTGTTTCCGGCGGATGTTATTATTGTTGACACCGCCTTATGTGTCGGTTTTTCCTTTTGAGTTATTGCCTCCATAGATTGGAACTGAAATTCCAAAAATGACAGAAATTCAGATTCAGTTGGCACATCTCTTGGGTTTGCTAATGATTGCATGTATCTGATATGGGTATTCTTATCCAGTTTTTTAATTAATAACTGTATTAGTATCGCATCCCAGGAAGATGTAATCCTCAGTTATTTAAGGCAAGCAAGCATTCCTTGGTGGTATCATGTAGAGCCTTAAGTGATGGTGCTGATGACGTTACTGGCTGTTGGTGAATTATTTTGTCCACTAAGTTAGCTACCAGGAGCCTTTTGTTGTTATAGCGTTCTTGCAACGTTTTCCATGCAGTACTATAATTTTGCTCCGTTAATGTGGGTTATCAGATGTTCTGCCTCTCCAGTTAGGTTAGTCTTTAAATACCACATTTTTTGGACTGCTGGAATGTGTTGTTTATCTACCATCTCTCTAAATAGATCATTGAATTGACTCCATATTAGGTAATCTCCATCAAATTTTGGAATCATTACTTTTGGTAAAGGTAATGGATTTTGTATCATCGACGTTGATGAAGATGCATTATTGGATATATTGTTGTTTTTTATTGATGTAATTGCCACCGCCAGATTACCCAAATGATTTTGAACTTTTTCATTTAGAGCGAAGAAGTCATCCATAATAAAACCAGCCCCTGATGGATCTTCAATTTCTTCGAAAATATTGTCGCATAAAATTTGTATCTGCTTCCAGAGATCGTTGATATTCTTGATTCTAAGGTCATAATATTGAGGCGGTTGAATTTCTGTGATAGCAGCTAATCCATTTAATAGCCGCTCTAATGCTGTCATTCTATTTTTAGTTGTCCGGATCAGGCTTTGATGATTTTCGGACGCATGTTGAGTGGTCTGAAGAGCCAATGATTGGGCACCATTATTTTCAATAGCGTCGGTAGTAAATATTTGTATATAGGAGGTTGTTAATTCTTTGATTTTGGAATAATAATCATCCGTGAAGTATGCATGCTCAGTTCTCAAGCTTTGAGCATCGTCGAACTAGCATAATTTTGAGTCCTGGGCTTCAAATTGATCCCAGGCCTCTTATAATCGTCGTCTACGATCTTCAAAGTATCCTGCAGTTGTTTTTCTGTCTGCAGAATCTTTTTTAAAGTTTCGTATTATTGCTTGAACAGATTCACCTGTCTTCGATAGAGCATCTAATAATTTCCATCGTATGTGGATTACATAATATATCTGTTTTTTGTAGCTGAATCTGATGAACAATGATACTTGTGGATGACCGATATCCTTATGACTTGCGTACCAGGATTTGCTGAACAAGACCGCTTGTGGACAATTGATGTCCTGATGAGTTGCGTACCAGGTTTTTCTGAACAAGGACGTTTGTGGACAATTGATGTCCTGATGTGTTGCGTACCAGGATTTGCTGAACCAGGACGCTTGTGGACAATTGATGTCCTGATGTGTTGCGCTGCAGGGCGTGTTTAATCCACTCGTAAGTGTTTCAAGTTCCTTTCCACTGGTGGGGGTAAACTTGAATTTCAAGAGTGTTTTGGGGTCACCAAAATGTTAATGTGTGTTGAAACTATTAGTATAAATTTAATTAAAATTAAATTTGGTCTGTACTAACTTGTTTGTTTCTTAAGAATTGTTTGGCCTTCAAGCACTTGTAACTTGAAGATCAGTGTTCAGTAATTAAAACAAAATAAATTCTTTTAACTACTGACTTTATTGAAGTTTTGTTTGAGGTATTTATACAAAACTATGCATCAAAAAATGCTGACTTAACTAAATGTTATTGAATTAAAATTAATGCTATATTGGCCAATAACAAAACAGACTGTATTAAAATGTATAAATGTAATTTGATCTATTAATAAACAAAATTTACGTTAAATTGGCCAATAAAAAGAAAGATAATATTAACTATATAACACTCAATGCATTCACTAATTATTGTAATATATTAGGGGAATTCTACATTAATTGAATTTAAATATATTGAATCTTAACACACTTGTTTTCATTTGCAAATAAACAAACATTGCAGTAATTCTTAACTTTTTTGAAAAGATTGTGTTTCTTTCTAAAAAATTGTTTACATTGATCTGTCACATTTTCATATATCAAAACAACCATATGTATATCAAAAAAACCATCCCGAAATTCAGTATTTTTTTTTTTTTTTATTTATTTATTTTATTCATAATAATATTAATTTTAATACACAACTTTAACAATATAATATATATACAACTTCAATAATAACAAAAAAAAAATAAAATAAAAAAAAATATAAATGTTCATTTTATATTATATTTAAAAAGAAGAGAGAGAAAACAAAAAAAAAAACAAGTAAGAGTGTTAAATTCGGCTGTGCCGAATCTTTGATACCCTCCACCTCGGTTTGAGTCTTGATAATAAATGTAAATGAAAAAGTAAACAATTTGTTAAACTTAATACCAAATTATTTCAACAAATTCTTTGGGTTGGTTTTCTTCTTTTCATTATTTCGGATTTATTTCGGTGTTTGCTTTTTGGTCATCGTGGTTGCTGATCGGCATGCATTTTGGTTATACACCTATATGCATGCGTTTCCGGTTATATGACATAACTTCTCGTTTAATTTAGTTTTTGCTAATTAAATAGCTCGCCCTAACCTCCATTGCAAAGGTAATGGTTGTGTAGAGTGGCTATATGCATTAAATCGTTCTAATTGGAGATGGCTGTATAGTTTCTTTTAACTGGCCAAATATTTCTTCATTGTGGCCATATAGGTCGGATGGAGTAACAAAATAATAACCAAAAAAAAAGCTCTCTCAACTTTTTTTTAAAATATTGCCATATTTTGAAAACATAGAGAATAAATTTATAATAATAAATAATCAAATTAGGGATGAAAAACGCAAAAAACGAAAAGTCCCAAACATTTTAAATAAAATAATTTAATGTTATCTTTATTTTCTGAAAAACTTCAAATTTTCATCCAAAAAAAATTGTGAAATTTTATATATAAATAAAAATAACATTCTCATAAAATTACGTTTACTTATGTAACAATTTTTATGTTAGCAATTCTTAAATATCATTTGAGGTTTTCTTAAATTCATTGAATTTAAATTAATATCGACAAATCTGTTTTTCTATTTATTTAAATTGTAAAGGAGTGGCATCTCTGTCAAAATAAGCGAAAAACACAAAGAATAGAAAAAAACAAATTACTTCGTGTTTGACACGATGATTTTATGTTTATGTTTAATATCTTTATTTTTTTTTACTAATATATCTGTTTGTTTATTTGAAAATGAAATAATGAATTGAATATGCTATTTAATTATTTTTTTATTTATATAAAAAAGTTTTTTAATTAAAGCAAAATATTTTCACTATTTCATGATTTTTATTTATGTATGACGACATTTCAACCTAAAAATTTAAGTTTTTATCGATTGGATAAACAACACAAAAATGGTTGTCGTTTAGATAACAACAACAGCTGACTTTAACAATAGCGAATATCGTTTCAAAATTTTACTGATAATTTTGCAATTTTCTTTTTTTTTACAATTCGACTATCGTTAAAAGAAGTTACTGAATGGCAATATTTTTTTTAAATGTAAACATTTTTAAATGTAAAGATATTTCTAAATTTAAAATTATTATTTCCGACGTTTTGATATGATTTTCTGAAACTCAATTAATATTTTCTAATTTATAATTGGAAATTTTATTTTCAGTTTTTATTATAATTGATATTTTCTTAAATTTGAATGGAAAATTTAAAAAGTGAAATTTTGTATTTATGTGAATAATAATGCTTTATTAATTATAAACAATTTTTAAAAATTAGATGTAATCGCAATCAGATATTTTATAGGTAAAGCAGAATAATAATTCTATATAACTATGTAGAACTGTTTTGTAAGCAAAAAACTCATTGACGAACTCGGTAACTCTATTTTGTAAAGACAACAAAAAGTTAACCCCCCAATCTCACATCACACTGAAATTGTAAAATCGTTGTGTACGTATTATCAACGAAAAATTGTTCGAATTAGTCGAATCCATCGCCATTAATTTTTATGCTCAAACATCTGACTGCAATATCATTTTTAAAATGTTGTCGAAGCGTAAACTTGAAAAAATTTGTATAATTCTCTCTCTTATTTTATTTTAAGTAGAGTTACCAAGTTTATTATACAGGCACATGTTTGAGGGAAAATGTTTACATTTATTATTATTAGTATTATTTTAATAATAGTTAATAATATTTATGCTCTATAATTAATAAACTTGCGTTTTTGTATGCGCATTTCAAAAAATAAATCATTATAATAGATTTAACAAGTTAAAACTTTAATAACAATTTTACAGAATCCAGTAAATTTTCATTAAATTTATAACAGGGTAACATTAATCATCGTTAGTGTCTGCCACTATTCGCACGAAAAATTTGGTGCCATTAGTGTGACCACTGCGGAAAATGTGTGTGTATTAGTAAAAAAAATGTGAGTGTATTGAGTTTTTCGAACTTGCAGTGTGAAGTGAAATTGGTGGGTAATATGCCAAACTTATGTTCATATTTGTAAAAGAATAATGAAAAAAACGTATGAAATAAAAGACCAACCCCTGTATACTCTTAACATTGTTCTGTATGATATCTAGTTGAAAATATTAACATTCATGTTAAAATAGAAATAACTATTGCAAAGCTAATTAGAACAAACAAAAATTATGGCGGCATCTACTGTGGCATAGTCACGCTGAGCAAAATGAAGTGACACTCTGTTAATACAAAAGAAATGTATTTTCCCAACAACAAAATACTGCAGAATTTTATGTAACTAAAATAACCGATTTATTTCTAACATGCAGTTACTATGAATATACATACATACATATATATAATATATGTACATTATTTGTATTATTTAATATGTGTATGTATGTATATTTAAATATTACACACAAAAAATACAACATCAAACGTTATTTTTGTGTTTTTCTCTTTAATAAATTAATACATAAATTTTTTTGCTAAATTTAAATTTGCGCAATTCACAACAGGTGTTGTATATTGTATGTTGTATTGAAATACACAATACAATCATTTGTTGTGAACACTCAGTTGTATTTTCATATTGTAAAACGCTTTCTTTAGTAATTTTCGATCCAACGAGGAAAGATCGCTTCGTCGCTTCTGCTATTTTGTATAAGAGAAAACACTTGTCAGTGTTTGCTTTTTGGTCGTGAGATATACCCTGGAGTTTTAGTTACGTACCTCTTACATTTTAATTTATAATGAAAAAAAAAAAAATTTTAAATGTTTTGGTTGGTACTGAAAGAGAAAATATGTACATACTAAAAATATAAACATTAATTTTTATATAAATAAACTTATCGATGTATTTGCGTTATATGCATTATTTGCCATATTTTATTTTATAATTATTTATGCTGATAATATTCTATGTATTTGTTTTTTCTTTTTCATAAAAACTGGCATTCACTTGGAACTGATATGTTATGATACAATATACAACATTTACTAAACATAGCAAATGAAGTTGGATCGTGTATCAGATTTTTCAGTGAAAATTACCGACAACAATTTTACACTATTGTAAAGTGATACACGATACAAGAGATACAACGATACATTACCCATTGTGAATTGCCCAATTGTTTTTTTTATTAACAACTAGGTATTTTAGCATTATTTGCTTTAGATGTTGGTGAATTTTTACTCCCTTTATATTAACTCGTAGTGTCTGCTTGTCGAAAAAATTTTGGATCGATTTTAACCACTTTCCCGTGACCCAATCGATCTGAAATTTTGCAGGCAGGAATGTGGCAATGACAGAAATGATCTAACATATTTTTTTAGTGATGCCAAAACAATGGAAACTTTTAAATTTTTCTACCAGAGTTGATAAAAAATTTACAAAGGGTTTGTTTTTGTTATATTATTACCATAACGACCACAAAAACAACAAGTCCAGCTATGAAAACAATGCAACATTTAGAATAACAACAAGAACGATATAGAAATATCATGTTTTTCATTTTTTTTTTACTTTTTCAGAGATTTCCCTGGACCTGTTCCACCGATTTTAATGATTTTTGAAGTAGAACTCTTTCCATGAATTTGGTGAATCATTCTCACTAAAAATGATCACTGTAGCTGCACTATTGAGGGCGTGATCGTGACAAGAAGAACATAGAAAATTATTTTTTTTTTCAAGACTTTTTTAGTTCTTCATTCAAACCTCGGGCCCTAATCGACCGATTTGGACGATTTTAAATAGCAAACTTCTCAGGATGTTAGTGAATCATTTTTATTTCAACGAGTACCCTAGCTGCCGGATTGATGCCGTCATCGTGATTTCGACAGGCGGACAGACGGACATCGCTATATCAACTCCGGTTGTTATAAGGATCACAAATATATAAATTTTATGGGGTCCAAAATTTTTTTTCTAATTATTACAAACGGAATGACAAACTTATATATACCCTCTGCACACTGGAGTGGAGGGTATAACAACTCTACAATAGCAACAATGACAGTCATATGTTTTTCAAATAGGAAAAAACTGTTTATGTGTTAGTTTCGGTCATTCCCCAGTATGCATTGAAATATTATTTCTCCAATGTTGTGAGAAAAGTTAAGTTCTTAAATTGATGTCAAATGTAATTCTCAACTTGGGTTGAACAATTTTTCTCCTTGTTTGCTTTCAACTTGACATCAAGTTGAGACTTAACATTTTTTCCAATCTTTGAGAAACATTTTTACTCTCAATTGGATATCCAACACTTTTCTCCACTTGAGACCAAACATTTATTCAACTTGAATACGATTTGTGTTAAGTCTGAGATATTATTTAAATATGTCATAAATAATAAATTAAATTAAAAAATGCCAAAAAAGTACAAATAAATCATTGATATATTTTTAATTATTTCTGCTTTTTGTCGAATTTTTCAAAAAATGTACAACTAATTAATTCATTTATTTTTAATTCTAGATTTTAAAAAATTTTCATAATATGTACATTTAATGTTAAATATGTACATAGTAATGTTAAATATATAATGAAATTAAATTGAAACATTAAAAAAAGTACATTGTTTTCATTTCTAAAATTAGTATAATATTTTTTAATATGGCAATTCCGTACCTTCCATTTGATACCGATTGGAAATATTTCTTTGCTATCAAGTTGAGAATCACAAATTTCTCAATTTGATAACTATGAAAATCGCCATATAAAAAATGTGCCTTTTAAGTTGAGAAGACTATATTCGAACTATGGAGGGCATTTGAGAATTAACGTTGGAGATTTGAAAAATGTATTTGATCTCAAATGCACCTCAAGTTGATAGCAAACAAAAATGTTTATTGGGACATTTATTGTAGGGTCGTTTGCACACACACAAAAAATAGAAAATAAATTGTCAATAAGCAAAGCAAGTGGCTTCGAAATTCGATGATGCCAGTTAATCATTTTTTGTTCACGCGGAATTTATAATTGGAGGAATTTTTTTCTCGAGAAATGTATTTTCCGTGAGAAAGAAATTCCTTGAGAATATTCATAATTGGGATGAATAACTTTTAATTGGAACTTTTTAGTCAGAATAAATCATAATTCTAGTTAGATATTGGTTAATATTTAATTAGAAAAAATATTGTGGTGGCATCTACGCAATTATTGAGGCAGTAACGGAAAAATTAAATGCAAGTCTGTTTTTTTTAATATAACAAAAATGGATTTTCCCTTTAACAAAATATGGCAGAATTCTTTATAAATGAAATGCAAAATGGAAAATCAATTTTGTGCTAATTCTTAACAAAATTAATAAAATATATATATGTATTATTATATTTATTAATATTTGTAATTTTATTTGACACAATTTCACACACAGTTTTACAGATCAACTGTTTTAATTAGAAAAAATATTGTGGTGGCATCTACGCAATTATTGAGGCAGTCATGGAAAAATTAAATGCAAGTCTGTTTTTTTTAATATAACAAAAATGGATTTTCCCTTTAACAAAATATGGCAGAATTCTTTATAAATGAAATGCAAAATGGAAAATCAATTTTGTGCTAATTCTTAACAAAATTAATAAAATATATATATATGTATTATTATATTTATTAATATTTGTAATTTTATTTGACACAATTTCACACACAGTTCTACAGATCAACTGTTTTCAACTGATTTAGAAGTTTTCTGTTTTTGAAACAGTAGTGCCAATTTGTAACATTTTGTGATGTAATGAAAATCGCAGAATAATAAGTTAATACACAATAAAAAATATTAAATTTTTAAGTTTTATATACATATTGCAATAAAAAAAACTTTGGTAAATTTACATTGAAGATGGTCAGAAATGAATGAGAAAAAATATATAGACATTTTAGAAAAGCACATTTAATGTTAAACTTTATGCACAAAATATATGGGTTTTTGTTGTTTCGAATTTAACTGTGGCACTAAGTGAAAAGTTTTAGACCGATCGTATATTACATCTTGAGGATCCTCACCTAACATTTTCAAATATTTTAAATTCTTTTTAACTCATTTAACCTCATTACGAAAATAGTAAAACAGTAAATATGGAAAATCCACCCACTTCAAAAAATTGTTTTCTATGAAATAAATTAAAGACATTTCATATTATACAATTTTCTTTCAAAAATGTATCAATTATTGCAAATTTGAAATTTGACATATAGTATTTGTACATATATTTGTATAGATTTCGCAGTATGAAAAGAACTATTATTTCTTTATTTAGAATATATGTAAGTATTGCTCGCAAAAAAATGCAACATCATGAATGAAACACATAGACGACTGCTGGCAGCAGCATTTGTAGTCGTATAGTCAGCTACTTGATTTTTCTGAATACGACAGCAACATATAATACAAATGCATTTTTATTTAAATATACAATTACTTTTACTTATTTAAAATGCATTAGTACAACGTAAAAATAAATAAATTAGTTTAACACCTTTTGATTATTAATGGAATTATAGCCTTTCATTTTGCGATTTTTTTTTAAACAAAATAAAATATTTCATAGCACTAACTTCTTTTACATATTTTGTTATATTGTAAACACTATTTTTGTTTTGTAGCCAACAAAACACACTTGCAGTTTTTTTTTCTATTTGAAGAACATATGACTGCCATTGTTGATGTTGTAGAGTTGTTTTTTTTTTTTATTTTGTTTCGTTAACTCTTTTGTATTAAAGCACCTCCAATATATGTATCCATTTTAGTTTGCAAATTCAGTATATTTATAATTTATTACTTACAGCAAAAAATAATAGAAACAATTTTATCAGTTATGCTTACGAAACTATATAAATAGACTTGAAGTTGGCTGCAAAAGCAGTAGCCTGTGTAAAGAACAAGTTAGCGACATGTAACTGTTACGTAACGTGTCAGCCTTTTTTTCACATGAAGAGTATTGGGACGTTCCGATTACGTTCGGTAACTGTTTTAAATGATTTTCATGTAAAAAAAAAACAACTGACTCGTTACGGTTACGGTTAGAAAACATTGACCTTTTATATGTATTATAATGCTATGAATGCATTTATCTTTATTTTATTTTATTTATATATTCTTTTTTTTTTGTATTGTATATTATTTTTTTTTTATTATTATTACTATTTCATTTAATTATTTTTTTCTTTAAATAAATTAATACATAAAAATTTGTTTTTTAAATTATTGGTGAACTTTTACTCCCTTTATTTACTGCCTTTATATTAACTGGTAGTGTCTGCTTGTCGACAAAATTTTGGATCGATTTTTAGCCCCTTTCCCGTGAGCCAATCGATCTGAAATTTTGCATGCAGGCTCGTGGCAATGACAGAAATGATCTAACAAATTTTTTTAGTGATGCCAAAACAATGGAAACTTTTAAAATTTTCTACCAGTGTTCACAAAAAAATGTACAAAGGGTTTGTTTTTATTATATTATTACCACAACGACCACAAAAACAACAAGTCCAGCTATGACAACAATGCAACATTTAGAATAACAACAGGAACAATATGGAAACATCATGTTTTTCATTTTTTTTTAATTTTTCATAGATTTACCTGGACCTGTTCCACCGATTTTAATGATTTTTGAAGTAGAAATCTTCCCATGAATTTGGTGAATCATTCTCACTAAAAATTATCACCCTAGCTATCCTATTGAGGGCGTGATCGTGACAAGAACAACATAGAAAATTATATTTTTTCAAGACTTTTTTTAGTTCTTCATTCAAATCTCGGGCCCTAATCGACCGATTTGGACGATTTTAAATAGCAGACTTTTCAGGATGTTAATGAATCATTTTTTATGCCAACGAGCACCCTAGCTGCCCGATTGATGCCGTCATCGTGATTTCCACAGACGGACAGACGGACAGGCGGACAGACGGACATCGCTATATCAACTCCGGTTGTTATAAGGATCACAAATATATATATTTTATGGGGTCCAAATTTTTTTTTCTAATTATTACAAACGGAATGACAAACTTATATATACCCTCTGCACACTGGAGTGGAGGGTATAATAACTATGTACATACAAATATTTATTACAGTAGAAGTATTTCCAAGTCTTGAAATATATGTTTTTTTAAATTAGTCCTAAACTCAGAAATTCGCTCAATATTTTTAAGATATTGGGGAAGATTATTATATTCCAAACTACCAGTGTATTCAACTATTTGCTTTGTTTTTTCCAATCTACACCTAGCAATTCTCAAGTTCATATTATTTCTTGTGTTAAAAACTGTTTGATTCCTTGAAAAGCAAATTGTATGATGGCCAATATTATTTAGCGATTTAAAAAGTTGCATTCTATATAAGCCATATATTGGAAGAATTGTCAACGATACATTTTTATTCAGAGATACCGTCGAGTAAGTCAAAGGCAGATTAAAAACCGTTTTCAATGCTCTCTTTTGAGCTCTTTGCAGCGATTTAAACGCATTTGTTTTTTTGTGACCATATATAATTGGCAAATAGTTAAGGTGACTTTGTATAAATAACTAACTTGGTTCTTATGTTAAACTTATTTTTAAATTTGTATAAAATTCCAACAACAGATAATACTTTTAACCTTAGGTTTTCAATATGAACATCCCATGAAAGATTACTTTGTAGGTGTATACCAAGATATTTTATAGAATCACTTTCAAGTACTTGCTTTCCATCTACCCAAATGCTAAATTCTTGGTTGTGGATTAAGTACGGCCTGAATGTCAATAACTTTGTTTTTCCTGCATTTAATACCAATTTATTTAACCTTGCATACTCCATAATGATCGCAGCATCGTACTCCATGTGAGCTCTTAAGGCAACTTCGTGTTTATAAGGATCAAAAAGACTTATGTCATCAGCATACATAACTATTTTTACAAATAAATTGAGATTTATTATATCGTTAAGATAAATTTTAAATAACAATGGGCCCAACACACTTCCTTGTGGAACTCCATATTCAACATAACCTATAAAACTTCTTTTGCAGTTAAGCTCAACATACTGTTTCCTTTTGGTCAAGTAGCTCTTTAATAAAACTAAGCTTTCTCCATTTACACCATAATATTTTAATTTCTGAATCAATATATCATGATCAACAAGATCAAACGCTTTGGAGAAGTCATAAAATATGCCAGCTACACCACTAAAACCATCATCCAAACCTTTGCATATACTATTTACTACGTTTATTACAGCTTCTTCTGTGCCAAATCCCTTTTTAAAGCCATATTGGCAATCATATAGCAAATTGTTTGTATCCAAATATGTCGACAATTGCTTATATAGTATTTTTTCAAATATCTTGTCAATTATTGGTAATAAAGCTATTGGCCTAAATTTTTCTATAAGTGTAGCATTGGATTCTTTCGGTACTGGAACAATTTTTGCCATTTTCAGATTATCAGGATACGTTGAAGTATCAATCATTTGGTTAAAAAGTTTTGATAAATATGAAGAAATGACCTCCTTACATACTATCATCATTTTAGGTAAAATTCCGTCATGTCCACAACTTTTCGTTGCATCAAGTTCTGAAATTATATCACCTATTTCCAATTCCGTTGCGTAGCATTGTAGTAAAGTTCTTAAATTATTGAACGAGTCACCTGGCAAGCAATCAATTCTTTGTTTCAACGTTTTAGGAATCTCAATAAAGTACTTCTTAAACATATCAGTTTTATGTTGGTCACCTAAAATAAACATTCCATTACCATCTCTAACATTAATTTGACTTTTGTTTTTCCTACCAAGATTTTCATTTAAAAGTTTCCAACATTTCTTTGGTTCCTGTTGAGTTTGGCTTAAATTATCATAATAATAGTTGTTTCTAGATTCCCTGCAAGCTTTCCTAATTATATTACTGATTCTTTTTAATCTACTTTCAATATCCGAGTTACGTTTTTTTCTAATTTTTAACAACTTGTTTTTATAAATTATAAGTGCTTGTAAGTTTTTATTGATCCAAGGAGTTAGCTCGGCCTTAATAAGTATTTTATCACGTTTTTCCACTGTTGCATCACGAGTAGCATTTGAAATATATGTTATTATTTTCGACATATCCAAAGAAAGATCACCAGTTTCCTGAAATGCTTGTAAATAATACCTAAGTCTTTCCTTTGCACAATCATAATTACAAACTCGATAAAAAGTTTCCATATATTCTGAATATGTAACATTACTTTTGAGTTTACAAGATACTAAGTTATGATCTGTTAAACTACACTCAACGGTATCTATAAAAAGTTCATCAGAAATGTTACTGAACACATTATCAATACATGTTCCTGATTCAGGACGTGTTATTAATGAATGACAGTTTTTATAATTAAAGCTTGATAAAATATTCATCAAATCTGCTGATACTGAATTATTTAAGAAATCAACATTGGAATCTCCAACTATTATACTTGGTAATCGACCATGATTAGCAACTAATGATTCCATAAAACTACAGAAATCATCAATCTTACACTTTTGAGATGTATAAAAAGTTGTTATCTTTAAAACTTTTCCATTTATCTGTGGTTTTGCAACGACAGCGTGATTGCTTCAATAAAGTTGTTGCTTTTACATGTTTCAACACTATACTGGAAGTTGTTATGTATATAAATAGACGTTCCTCCATACCCATCTGTTCTACAACAATGCATGGCATTGTATCCTGGAATATTATAAATCTGGACTAAAGAGGAATTAAACCAAGTCTCTTGGACAGCTATAACACTTGGTAATTTTGGGAGTTTGGAAATCATAGACTTAAATTTATTACATATATTAATAGACGAATATTAAAAATTAAAAATTAAAAATAAAAATTAAAGATTAAAAATTAAAAATTAAGAATTAAAAATTAAAAATTAAAAATTTAAAATTAAAAATTAAAAATTAAAAATTTAAAATTTAAAATTAAAAATTGAAAATTAAAAATTAAAAATTAAAAATTAAAAATTAAAAATTAAAAATTAAAAATTAAAAATTAAAAATTAAAAATTAAAAATTAAAAATTAAAAATTAAAAATTAAAAACTAAAAAATTAAAAATTAAAAATTAAAAATTAAAAATTAAAAATTAAAAATTAAAAATTAAAAATTAAAAATCAAAAATTAAAAATTATTAATTAAAAATTAAAAATTAAAAATTAAAAATTAAAAATTAAAAATTAAAAATTAAAAATTAAAAACTAAAAATAAAAAATTAAAAATTAAAAATTAAAAATTAAAAATTAAAAATTAAGAATTAAAAATTAAAAATTAAAAATTAAAAATTAAAAATTAAAAATTAAAAATTAAAAATTAAAAATTAAAAATTAAAAATTAAAAATTAAAAATTAAAAATTAAAAATTAAAAATTAAAAATTAAAAATTAAAAATTAAAAATTAAAAATTAAAAATTAAAAATTAATAATTAAAAATTAAAAATTAAAAATTAAAAATTAAAAATTAAAAATTAAAAATTAAAAATTAAAAATTAAAAATTAAAAATTAAAAATTAAAAATTAAAAATTAAAAATTAAAAATTAAAAATTAAAAATTAAAAATTAAAAATTAAAAATTAAAAATTAGAAATTAAAAATTAAAAATTAACAAGTAAGAGTGTTAAATTCGGCTATGCCGAATCTTTGATACCCTCCACCTGGGTTTTACGTTTACATTAATATCTGGACTTCTTGCACTATTTGTAACAAATGTATAAAAAATATTTGAATATGTAAACACTTTGATAAACCTATTACTGAATTATTACAACAAATGCTCTGAATTTTCAGCATTTTATAGAGGTGTCTGTCTACATATTTTAGGTCATAAATTGGCAGAATGACTCCCGATTTATCCCATTTTAAATACTAACCTGATCCATATAATTACAAACAATATTAAGTTTAACCAGGTAAATGGTTTATTTTGTAATTTTCTTTTTAATTTAAATTTTTTAATATAAAGGTGCATTTTATTTTTTACAATCCTTTTCAATTTTCCAGACCTATTAGTATAGGGCACATTTGTGAGTCCGCATAGATCAACTTTCAACTCTTACTTCTTTTTATTGTATTAAATCTATCTTTGTGTCTTTAAATTAATTAAGATAATTAAGATGAAAATATTTAACAAACTGTTTTTTTTTAGTTAATATCTGAACATTTTACTGATACAAGGCAAAACTAAAACTGCCAAAAATTTCAGTCAAAACTATTTTGAATGTATTTGTTAAATATCGCATAATTTTTTTCAATTTTAAACTTTAAAGTCTTTTTAAGTCTGGTAATAACTCTATAATATGAAGGAAGTAAATATGTGGATTCTTTAATAACAATGACAAGTATAAAACACTGTTTTGTGCATAACATTAAAATATTATAAATTTGAGCATAATTAATTTAGAAACATAATTAATTTTAGAAAAATGTCCGATTCGTTTTTCGATGATGCTGAAAACACATCAAAGAAATACAGAACATAAAGATTTTGCTTCAGTTAGTTGAGAGACGAGAAGCTCATGGATGGCTGGAGCAGGTCAAAGGTGACGACTATAAATGCAAATGCAAGGCTTTTGAAAATATATTAAAATGCGATAAATCAGATCTAAGTATACATGCTTATAACCACTGTTATAAAAAATCTTTTAAACCCAACAGTATTGCCATAATTTGAAATTGTAAAGATGCTAAATTGCAAAAAAAGATGCTTAAACGTACTGGATGCAAAATTTTTTTTTTTCAAATTTCATTACCTTTATACTGAAAAATTATATACTTATTAATAAATTCTTTTGTTTTTAAATCGAAAAATTAATATAAAACATATGTTTCGATTTATATTTTTTAAATTTTAATTAAAATTATTTTGGATTTCATCTGAAATTTTTATTAACATCAAATTGAGTTTATTTTAAACTTAAATTAAATATTTTTAATTTTAGAGGGATTTTTTTTTTATTTAAAATATAACAGAAATTACATTATCAAAAGATACGATTATATTAGAATAATTGGTTTATGGAATCTAACATTTCTGTGATGTCTTCATCTTCAAGTTCTTCTTGGCTCTGATATATTTCTGACGATCGACTCTTATCAACGACATCGCTCGGTATATTGTAAGTGTGACAGCACCAATTTTTCAATTTCAATCCTTCTTTTATACGTATTACAGAACATAACAACTCGGATTTTATTCTGTTCGAAGTTTGCTTTTAACTAAAGCTATTAAGCTAAACAAACGTTCAACCTCGGCTTTTGAGAAAGACAAAACTAATATAGACAACACAAATATTGATTCCTAAAATGGATTTTCGCCAATAGAATTTTTCAATCCATAAAGAGGTTGTATTCAGTGTTGTATCCCAGTTTTGTTCTGTGATATGACTCCATTGGATTTGAATTTTTTCTGTTTCAGATGATATAAATTTAAACTCTTCTAATATATTGGTTATCTGTTCTTTTACCCGTTTTAATGTGTTTTGTATTGAAAATTTTGGAATTTTTTTAATACAATAATATTTTTTGGCAATCGACTTTCAAATTCATTAAAAACTGTTGTTGGTGTTTACATTCTCCTATTTCAAAATGTTTTGTTATATTTGTTGAAAGAAACGAGCAGAGTGGTAAAAGGAGTAGTACACAAAATTACTGTACTACACTTTGAGAAATAAAAACATATCAATACCATTAAAAGATGCTAAAAGCAACATTTTATTAATAAAAGATTCTAAGTTAGCATCTAGCATCTTTTGATAAATTTTGGATGCTAAACGACAAAAAAAAGTTGCTAAATCTAGCAACTAAAAAGCTAAAACGGCAACACTGAAAACCAAGAACAAATATTCTGTTTGAGTTGTAACATCTCATTTGCAAGCCATTTTAATTAAGCTGCGTTCACACTATGTGTTTTGCTTGTGTTTTTCTTATTGCTTTAGCACATGCAATTTGTACACATAGTGTGAACCCTTTCAAAAACTGTTTATGTACAACACATTTGGCAAAACATATGTAAATTTTTCAATTAGAGCAGGTTCTATTTTGGCATGACAACCATATTAAAATACAATACTGCTTGTGGCGAAAGAAAAACAGAGTAAATTATAAAGATAAATATTGAAAGAAAAATAAATTGTTTAATATTAATTAACAATTAAAAAATATAAAAAATATATTACTTTATTTTTAACAATAACTTTTTGTAAATTCACAAATTAAATCAGCTGTTGTTTACATTTAGAGGTTATGTCATACGGAAATACATATGTACGTTTGATCGCAAAATGATGAATTGAATGTAAAACGCCAATTTTGACACACACGCCGAATTACGTATGGATCGTAAAACTGAATTTACATATGGAAAATACACATAGTGTAAACACACCTTTAATTGTGTAAATTTTAAATGCACATCTAACCATATCAAAAAGATGAATTAAACAGAATTGCAAAAATATTTTTTTTATAATATCTGTATGTTTTTTATATTATTCTTATGTAATTCTCATGATATTTTTATCTTATTTTTTATTTTTACATAATTGAAATTGTACAAATTAAAAATAAATTTTAAAAAAAGTAGTGTAGGGAAAAAAGGGAATTTTTTTCATAAGCGTAGAGATTTCTGAACAAATCTCCTGGCATCACTAGTACCTATTAAAAAACAATGTAAAAATTCACAAGACAACGCGACATAGACTTGCTTTGTCCAAAAGCTTCCATAAGACTGAATGAAATTGTTGCTTACTTTACTCTTTGGTGAGTATTTTCATTTTTGTTCGGCTGTATACATATAAGAAGCCAATTTGAGTTCGGTTTACTCGTGCTGCTATGCATATGTTTGTGTGTTAACAAAAATATACGATATCCCAGTCATCATTTCGAAGATTGTTTTAACAAAAAATACCTTACTGTGTCTTCTTCGAGCACTTTTGATAATTAAAAACTGCTTAATCACATGCGCTATTAGAAAAAGACTAGATAATGATTTTTGCTTTCTCTTAGAAAGTGATTTATAGAAAAATTACATTAAATAAGACTCAAAAATGAGTCGAAACTGATTAGAAAAGCGGATAAAAAGGACTCTCAAGAAGATTCGCGGGTAAGGTAATATTTAATCCCAACAAAAGAATATTTTGTGATCAGCAAAAGGGCGCATTTATAACTGTTTTAATAGCACATATGAGTCAAAAAGACTCTACATGATCATTTATTGCATAAAATGCTTACTGGGATTTTATTCACTATCTGTAGAAACAGGTTTTTTAAGTAAAGAGCTGTACGCAGCTTGTTAAGGAATCTCAACAGAAAATTTTCATATATTTCTTAAAGAAAAAAAAGCACAAAAGTACCTTTCAGTGCAACGCTAACAATCAGCTGTTTTCTGTCAATTATTAAGAATTGTGAAATTGAAAACAAGTCAATTCTGCTTTATTTGGCCTGCTAAACGCTTTTTAAGCTCAGTATCAAATTACCCATCCGCTTCTTGTTTTTCTTTGCCGAATTTTGTTCGTTTTTTTTCCATGTTTTCTGAAAAATAACTTAATTTTTTTTAGCATATTACATTTTGTTTATGCTTACCTCTCCTGTCAAAATTCCTTTCAGAAAGAATGAAAAATTTGATATTCCTGCTCAAAGCCTGGGTTGCCTAACTTAATTTACGTAAAAAAAAGTAGTAAAAACAATACTACTTTTTTAAAAAGCTGCGGACTATCAACAGAAATTTTTAGACAGAAAAATTCCTTAAGCATTTCTGAAGCATTTTTTTATATGAAGTTTTTGATTCCTTAGCAAGCTGCGTACAGGCCTTAAAACAAATCTGCATACAATTTCAATTCTATTTCGTTCACAATGATACGATCAGTTTGTTTACTAGCTACTAGTAAAATAAGAAAATAGTATTATAATACAGCGTAATGATGAATTGTACTTCTCAATTAGTTTATTTTTAATGTGCCATAAGAAGTTCGGTTTGCGCTAAGAAAAGCATGAATATATGTTTCCCAGGGCGAAGCTTCATCATTGCACTATGATTGAGTTGAGCTCCGCGACTATTCATAATGTGAATAGCTCGTGTCAAAAATTTTTGGTAGTTGGGAATGGCGTTTGTGTTAAGAAAAGCATAAACGCATGTTTCCCAGGGCAAGGCTCGATCATTGCACATTGATTGAGCTGAGCTCCGCGGTTATTCTTAATGTGGATAACTGTTGAAACAACATTTTTGGAATGGCGTTTGCCTCCGTCCCGACATTAAATAACAAAGTTTAAAAATTTATTTTAATTAACATCTTTTTTTAACATCTGACAAAAAATAGTATTTTTCTAAACAACAATTTTTTTTACAGGGTAAATAAATATTTTATGGCTTACCTACCTACCTACTACTTTTGAAAGCAAGTATGCAGGGTTTATACATGTACTAAAAATACAACTCTTAAAACCATACTATTTTTTCAACTCTAAAAATTTCAGAATTTTGTAAAAATAAAATAAAATACCGATTTATTTTAATATGCGCTTATTATGGATATACATATACAGAATATATGAATATTATTTATAGTATTTTGATATTGGCAACAGTAGTATGTATCAATTTGTAACATTTTGTGATGTTATAAAAATCGCAGAATATTGATATTGATTTTATATAGTTTCTTTTATTAATTAATTAACTTAAATATTACACCAAAAAATATTGATATTGATGAATTTTTATATTATTAACACAACGACTACAAAAACAACATGCACAGCTATGACAAAATACAAAATTTAGGAAAACAATATAGGAAAACGTCATATTTTTTTTTACCTTTTCAGTGATTTCTCGGCACCTATGAAACCTATTGTCATGATTTAAAAACAGGAACCTTTTCAAGATGTTAGTGAATCATTCTCACTAAAAACAAGCGCCTATTGAGGGCGTTATAACAAGAACACATATTCAAATCATATTTTCTCATGACTTTTTAATTCTTCGCTCAATTCTCGGGACCAGATTAACCGATTTGGACGATTTTAAATAGCAAACTTCTCAAGATGTTAGTGAATCATTTTTTATACCAAGGAGCACCCTAGCTATCCGATTGAAGCCGTTGTCGTGATTTCCACAGACGGACAGACGGACAGCCGGACAGACGGACAGACGGACATCGTTATATCAACTTCGCTTGTTATAAGGATCACAAATATATATATTTTATGGGGTCCAGAATTTTTTTTCTAATTATTACAAACGGAATGACAAACTTATATATACCCTCTGCACACTGGAGTGGAGGGCATAAAAATTATATACTTATTAATAAATTCTTTTGTTTTTAAATCGAAAAATTAATATAAAACATATGTTTCGATTTATATTTTTTAAATTTTAATTAAAATTATTTTGGATTTCATCTGAAATTTTTATTAACATCAAATTGAGTTTATTTTAAACTTAAATTAAATATTTTTAATTTTAGAGGGATTTTTTTTTTATTTAAAATATAACAGAAATTACATTATCAAAAGATACGATTATATTAGAATAATTGGTTTATGGAATCTAACATTTCTGTGATGTCTTCATCTTCAAGTTCTTCTTGGCTCTGATATATTTCTGACGATCGACTCTTATCAACGACATCGCTCGGTATATTGTAAGTGTGACAGCACCAATTTTTCAATTTCAATCCTTCTTTTATACGTATTACAGAACATAACAACTCGGATTTTATTCTGTTCGAAGTTTGCTTTTAACTAAAGCTATTAAGCTAAACAAACGTTCAACCTCGGCTTTTGAGAAAGACAAAACTAATATAGACAACACAAATATTGATTCCTAAAATGGATTTTCGCCAATAGAATTTTTCAATCCATAAAGAGGTTGTATTCAGTGTTGTATCCCAGTTTTGTTCTGTGATATGACTCCATTGGATTTGAATTTTTTCTGTTTCAGATGATATAAATTTAAACTCTTCTAATATATTGGTTATCTGTTCTTTTACCCGTTTTAATGTGTTTTGTATTGAAAATTTTGGAATTTTTTTAATACAATAATATTTTTTGGCAATCGACTTTCAAATTCATTAAAAACTGTTGTTGGTGTTTACATTCTCCTATTTCAAAATGTTTTGTTATATTTGTTGAAAGAAACGAGCAGAGTGGTAAAAGGAGTAGTACACAAAATTACTGTACTACACTTTGAGAAATAAAAACATATCAATACCATTAAAAGATGCTAAAAGCAACATTTTATTAATAAAAGATTCTAAGTTAGCATCTAGCATCTTTTGATAAATTTTGGATGCTAAACGACAAAAAAAAGTTGCTAAATCTAGCAACTAAAAAGCTAAAACGGCAACACTGAAAACCAAGAACAAATATTCTGTTTGAGTTGTAACATCTCATTTGCAAGCCATTTTAATTAAGCTGCGTTCACACTATGTGTTTTGCTTGTGTTTTTCTTATTGTTTTAGCACATGCAATTTGTACACATAGTGTGAACCCTTTCAAAAACTGTTTATGTACAACACATTTGGCAAAACATATGTAAATTTTTCAATTAGAGGAGGTTCTATTTTGGCATGACAACCATATTAAAATACAATACTGCTTGTGGCGAAAGAAAAACAGAGTAAATTATAAAGATAAATATTGAAAGAAAAATAAATTGTTTAATATTAATTAACAATTAAAAAATATAAAAAATATATTACTTTATTTTTAACAATAACTTTTTGTAAATTCACAAATTAAATCAGCTGTTGTTTACATTTAGAGGTTATGTCATACGGAAATACATATGTACGTTTGATCGCAAAATGATGAATTGAATGTAAAACGCCAATTTTGACACACACGCCGAATTACGTATGGATCGTAAAACTGAATTTACATATGGAAAATACACATAGTGTAAACACACCTTTAATTGTGTAAATTTTAAATGCACATCTAACCATATCAAAAAGATGAATTAAACAGAATTGCAAAAATATTTTTTTTATAATATCTGTATGTTTTTTATATTATTCTTATGTAATTCTCATGATATTTTTATCTTATTTTTTATTTTTACATAATTGAAATTGTACAAATTAAAAATAAATTTTAAAAAAAGTAGTGTAGGGAAAAAAGGGAATTTTTTTCATAAGCGTAGAGATTTCTGAACAAATCTCCTGGCATCACTAGTACCTATTAAAAAACAATGTAAAAATTCACAAGACAACGCGACATAGACTTGCTTTGTCCAAAAGCTTCCATAAGACTGAATGAAATTGTTGCTTACTTTACTCTTTGGTGAGTATTTTCTTTTTTGTTCGGCTGTATACATATAAGAAGCCAATTTGAGTTCGGTTTACTCGTGCTGCTATGCATATGTTTGTGTGTTAACAAAAATATACGATATCCCAGTCATCATTTCGAAGATTGTTTTAACAAAAAATACCTTACTGTGTCTTCTTCGAGCACTTTTGATAATTAAAACTGCTTAATCACATGCGCTATTAGAAAAAGACTAGATAATGATTTTTGCTTTCTCTTAGAAAGTGATTTATAGAAAAATTACATTAAATAAGACTCAAAAATGAGTCGAAACTGATTAGAAAAGCGGATAAAAAGGACTCTCAAGAAGATTCGCGGGTAAGGTAATATTTAATCCCAACAAAAGAATATTTTGTGATCAGCAAAAGGGCGCATTTATAGCTGTTTTAATAGCACATATGAGTCAAAAAGACTCTACATGATCATTTATTGCATAAAATGCTTACTGGGATTTTATTCACTATCTGTAGAAACAGGTTTTTTAAGTAAAACAAATCTGCATACAATTTCAATTCTATTTCGTTCACAATGATACGATCAGTTTGTTTACTAGCTACTAGTAAAATAAGAAAATAGTATTATAATACAGCGTAATGATGAATTGTACTTCTCAATTAGTTTATTTTTAATGTGCCATAAGAAGTTCGGTTTGTGCTAAGAAAAGCATGAATATATGTTTCCCAGGGCGAAGCTTCATCATTGCACTATGATTGAGTTGAGCTCCGCGACTATTCATAATGTGAATAGCTCGTGTCAAAAATTTTTGGTAGTTGGGAATGGCGTTTGTGTTAAGAAAAGCATAAACGCATGTTTCCCAGGGCAAGGCTCGATCATTGCACATTGATTGAGCTGAGCTGAGCTCCGCGGTTATTCTTAATGTGGATAACTGTTGAAAGAAAATTTTTGGAATGGCGTTTGCCTCCGTCCCGACATTAAATAACAAAGTTTAAAAATTTATTTTAATTAACATCTTTTTTTAACATCTGACAAAAAATAGTATTTTTCTAAACAACAATTTTTTTTACAGGGTAAATAAATATTTTATGGCTTACCTACCTACCTACTACTTTTGAAAGCAAGTATGCAGGGTTTATACATGTACTAAAAATACAACTCTTAAAAACATACTATTTTTTCAACTCTAAAAATTTCAGAATTTTGTAAAAATAAAATAAAATACCGATTTATTTTAATATGCGCTTATTATGGATATACATATACAGAATATATGAATATTATTTATAGTATTTTGATATTGGCAACAGTAGTATGTATCAATTTGTAACATTTTGTGATGTTATAAAAATCGCAGAATATTGATATTGATTTTATATAGTTTCTTTTATTAATTAATTAACTTAAATATTACACCAAAAAATATTGATATTGATGAATTTTTATATTATTAACACAACGACCACAAAAACAACATGCACAGCTATGACAAAATACAAAATTTAGGAAAACAATATAGGAAAACGTCATATTTTTTTTTACCTTTTCAGTGATTTCTCGGCACCTATGAAACCTATTGTCATGATTTAAAAACAGGAACCTTTTCAAGATGTTAGTGAATCATTCTCACTAAAAACAAGCGCCCTATCTGCCCTATTGAGGGCGTTATCACAAGAACACATATTCAAATCATATTTTCTCATGACTTTTTAATTCTTCGCTCAATTCTCGGGACCAGATTAACCGATTTGGACGATTTTAAATAGCAAACTTCTCAGGATGTTAGTGAATCATTTTTTATACCAAGGAGCACCCTAGCTATCCGATTGAAGCCGTCATCGTGATTTCCACAGACGGACAGACGGACAGACGGACAGACGGACAGCCGGACAGACGGACAGACGGACAGACGGACATCGTTATATCAACTTCGCTTGTTATAAGGATCACAAATATATATATTTTATGGGGTCCAGAATTTTTTTTCTAATTATTACAAACGGAATGACAAACTTATATATACCCTCTGCACACTGGAGTGGAGGGTATAACAAGTAAGAAAATTATAGTCGGTCTAGACCGACTATACGATACCCTATACCATGCGTTTAGAAACCCTATCTCTTAGGCCCAACTAACTGGACATAGAAAATAAGCAAAAAACAAATTTGAGTGGGATTTTTATTAATTTTTTTGGCTGCAGATATGAAAAAGTTCATATCGGATGCTATATCTATATGGGGACTAGGTCCAAAAATGGACCGATCCTGATCATGTTTGGAAAAGTCTCTTTTGCAAAAATATATACAAACCAAATCTGAGAAAAATCTGTCCAGTATTTTTGTTTTTTAATAGATTTAAGTGAAGATCGGGAAGCAGCCCTATATGGGGACAAAGGGATGATTTTTGGACTACTCATTAATGGATGTAATAAACACATACAAACCCAATTTGACTGAGATTTATATGATAATTTGGAACTTATGGCAATTTATGTCGATTTCATAGGGGTAATTTGTATGGGGGCTAGGTCTGAACATGGACCGATTCTCACCAGTTTCAATAGCATTCATCCCATGGCCGATAAAAGCTTATATACCAAATTTCATCAAAATATATTCATATTTGCGACCTGCAGTTTGATTACAAGCTTTACATGGACACACAGACGGACGGACGGACGGACGGACGGACGGACATTGTTAAATCAACTCAAAAAATGATTCTGATTCGATCGGTATAATTAAAGATGGGTCTAGGTCAAATATTTTTGGTTGTTACAAACAGCAGCACAAAGTCATTATACCCAAACCACATAGTGGTATAGGGTATAATAAATTAAATTAAAAAATGCCAAAAAAGTACAAATAAATCATTGATATATTTTTAATTATTTCTGCTTTTTGTCGAATTTTTCAAAAAATGTACAACTAATTAATTCATTTATTTTTAATTCTAGATTTTAAAAAATGTACATAATATGTACATTTAATGTTAAATATGTACATAGTAATGTTAAATATATAATGAAATTAAATTGAAACATTAAAAAAAGTACATTGTTTTCATTTCTAAAATTAGTATAATATTTTTTAATATGGCAATTCCGTACCTTCCATTTGATACCGATTGGAAATATTTCTTTGCTATCAAGTTGAGAATCACAAATTTCTCAATTTGATAACTATGAAAATCGCCATATAAAAAATGTGCCTTTTAAGTTGAGAAGACTATATTCGAACTATTGAGGGCATTTGAGAATTAACGTTGGAGATTTGGGAAATGTATTTGATCTCAAATGCACCTCAAGTTGACAGCAAACAAAAATGTTTATTGGGACATTTATTGTAGGGTCGTTTGCACACACACAAAAAATAGAAAATAAATTGTCAATAAGCAAAGCAAGTGGCTTCGAAATTCGATGATGCCAGTTAATCATTTTTTGTTCACGCGGAATTTATAATTGGAGGAATTTTTTCTCGAGAAATGTATTTTCCGTGAGAGAGAAATTCCTTGAGAATATTCATAATTGGGATGAATAACTTTTAATTGGAACTTTTTAGTCAGAATAAATCATAATTCTAGTTAGATATTGGTTAATATTTAATTAGAAAAAATATTGTGGTGGCATCTACGCAATTATTGAGGCAGTCACGGAAAAATTAAATTCAAGTCTGTTTTTTTTAATATAACAAAAATGGATTTTCCCTTTAACAAAATATGGCAGAATTCTTTATAAATGAAATGCAAAATGGAAAATCAATTTTGTGCTAATTCTTAACAAAATTAATAAAATATATTTATATGTATTATTATATTTATTAATATTTGTAATTTTATTTGACACAATTTCACACACATTTTTACAGATCAACTGTTTTAATTACAAAAAATATTGTGGTGGCATCTACGCAATTATTGAGGCTGTCACGGAAAAATTAAATGCAAGTCTGTTTTTTTTTAATATAACAAAAATGGATTTTCCCTTTAACAAAATATGGCAGAATTCTTTATAAATGAAATGTAAAATGGAAAATCAATTTTGTGCTAATTCTTAACAAAATTAATAAAATATATATATATGTATTATTATATTTATTAATATTTGTAATTTTATTTGACACAATTTCACACACAGTTTTACAGATCAACTGTTTTCAACTGATTTAGAAGTTTTCTGTTTTTGAAACAGTAGTGCCAATTTGTAACATTTTGTGATGTAATGAAAATCGCAGAATAATAAGTTAATACACAATAAAAAATATTAAATTTTTAAGTTTTATATACATATTGCAATAAAAAAAACTTTGGTAAATTTACATTGAAGATGGTCAGAAATGAATGAGAAAAAATATATAGACATTTTAGAAAAGCACATTTAATGTTAAACTTTATGCACAAAATATATGGGTTTTTGTTGTTTCGAATTTAACTGTGGCTCTAAGTGAAAAGTTTTAGACCGATCGTATATTACATCTTGAGGATCCTCACCTAATATTTTCAAATATTTTAAATTCTTTTTAACTCATTTAACCTCATTACGAAAATAGTAAAACAGTAAATATAGAAAATCCACGCACCTCAAAAAATTGTTTTCTATGAAATAAATTAAAGACATTTCATATTATACAATTTTCTTTCAAAAATGTATCAATTATTGCAAATTTGAAATTTGACATATAGTATTTGTACATATATTTGTATAGATTTCGCAGTATGAAAAGAACTATTATTTCTTTATTTAGAATATATGTAAGTATTGCTCGCAAAAAAATGCAACATCATGAATGAAACACATAGACGACTGCTGGCAGCAGCATTTGTAGTCGTATAGTCAGCTACTTGATTTTTCTGAATACGACAGCAACATATAATACAAATGCATTTTTATTTAAATATACAATTACTTTTACTTATTTAAAATGCATTAGTACAACGTAAAAATAAATAAATTAGTTTAACGCCTTTTGATTATTAATGGAATTATAGCCTTTCATTTTGCGATTTTTTTTTTAAACAAAATAAAATATTTCATAGCAATAACTTCTTTTACATATTTTGTTATATTGTCAACACTATTTTTGTTTTGTAGCCAACAAAACACACTTGCAGTTTTTTTTTCTATTTGAAGAACATATGACTGCCATTGTTGATGTTGTAGAGTTGTTTTTTTTTTTTTGATTTTGTTTCGTTAACTCTTTTGTATTAAAGCACCTCCAATATATGTATCCATTTTAGTTTGCAAATTCAGTATATTTATAATTTATTACTTACAGCAAAAAATAATAGAAACAATTTTATCAGTTATGCTTACGAAACTATATATGGCTGCAAAAGCAGTAGCCTGTGTAAAGAACAAGTTAGCGACATGTAACTGTTACGTAACGTGTCAGCCTTTTTTTCACATGAAAAGTATTGGAACGTTCCGGTTACGTTCGGTAACTGTTTTAAATTATTTTCATGTAAAAAAAACAACTGACTCGTTACGGTTACGGTTAGAAAACATTGACCTTTTATATGTATTATAATGCTATGAATGCATTTATCTTTATTTTATTTTATTTATATATTCTTTTTTTTGTATTGTATATTATTTTTTTTTTATTATTATTACTATTTCATTTAATTATTTTTTTCTTTAAATAAATTAATACATAAAAATTTGTTTTTTAAATTATTGGTGAACTTTTACTCCCTTTATTTACTGCCTTTATATTAACTGGTAGTGTCTGCTTGTCGACAAAATTTTGGATCGATTTTTAGCCCCTTTCGCGTGAGCCAATCGATCTGAAATTTTGCATGCAGGCTCGTGGCAATGACAGAAATGATCTAACAAATTTTTTTAGTGATGCCAAAACAATGGAAACTTTTAAAATTTTCTACCAGAGTTCACAAAAAAATGTACAAAGGGTTTGTTTTTATTATATTATTACCACAACGACCACAAAAACAACAAGTCCAGCTATGACAACAATGCAACATTTAGAATAACAACAGGAACAATATGGAAACATCATATTTTTCATTTTTTTTTTAATTTTTCATAGATTTACCTGGACCTGTTCCACCGATTTTAATGATTTTTGAAGTAGAAATCTTCCCATGAATTTGGTGAATCATTCTCACTAAAAATTATCACCCTAGCTATCCTATTGAGGGCGTGATCGTGACAAGAACAACATAGAAAATTATATTTTTTCAAGACTTTTTTTAGTTCTTCATTCAAATCTCGGGCCCTAATCGACCGATTTGGACGATTTTAAATAGCAAACTTTTCAGGATGTTAGTGAATCATTTTTTATGCCAACGAGCACCCTAGCTGCCCGATTGATGCCGTCATCGTGATTTCCACAGACGGACAGACGGACAGACGGACAGACGGACAGACGGACAGACGGACAGACGGACAGACGGACATCGCTATATCAACTCCGGTTGTTATAAGGATCACAAATATATATATTTTATGGGGTCCAAATTTTTTTTTCTAATTATTACAAACGGAATGACAAACTTATATATACCCTCTGCACACTGGAGTGGAGGGTATAAAAAATTAAAAATTAAAAATTAAAAATTCAAAATTAAAAATTAAAAATTAAAAATTAAAAATTAAAAATTAAAAATTAAAAATTAAAAATTAAAAATTAAAAATTAAAAATTAAAAATTAAAAATTAAAAATTAAAAATTAAAAATTAAAAATTAAAAATTAAAAATTAAAAATTAAAAATTAAAAATTAAAAATTAAAAATTAAAAATTAAAAATTAAAAATTAAAAATTAAAAATTAAAAATTAAAAATTAAAAATTAAAAATTAAAAATTAAAAATTAAAAATTAAAAATTAAAAATTAAAAATTAAAAATTAAAAATTAAAAATTAAAAATTAAAAATTAAAAATTAAAAATTAAAAATTAAAAATTAAAAATTAAAAATTAAAAATTAAAAATTAAAAATTAAAAATTAAAAATTAAAAATTAAAAATTAAAAATTAAAAATTAAAAATTAAAAATTAAAAATTAAAAATTAAAAATTAAAAATTAATGATTAAAAATTAAAAATTAAAAATTAAAAATAAAAATTAAAAATTAAAAATTAGAAATTAGAAATTAAAAATTAAAAATTAAAAATTAAAAATTAAAAATTAAAAATTAAAAATTAAAAATTAAAAATTGAAAATTAAAAATTAAAAATTAAAAATTGAAAATTAAAAATTAAAAATTAAAAATTAAAAATTAAAAATTAAAAATTAAAAATTAAAAATTAAAAATTAAAAATTAAAAATTAAAAATTAAAAATTAAAAATTAAAAATTAAAAATTAAAAATTAAAAATTAAAAATTAAAAATTAAAAATTAAAAATTAAAAATTAAAAATTAAAAATTAAAAATTAAAAATCAAAAATTAAAAATTAAAAATCAAAAATTAAAAATTAAAAATTATTAAAAGTAAAATATTTATTTGAAAAGATATGTTGTTGTTCAAGTTCAAGTCAAGGTGTGTTTTTATTTTTGGTATTTCATTATCTTAATTTTACATTTAAGAATAGTGCATATTGAAATTTTAAATTTTAATACAATAACGTTTAATTTTCCAATTTATGCTTGTATTTATGTTTTGTTTTCATTAAATTCTGTGTATATCTTAATTCATTTTGTAATAATAAAAAAAATTTAAACAAAAAAAATTAAAGTGTTTATATATATATATATTTTTTTCTTATGTTCTTTGTTTTTTTGTTCTTAATTCTCGGTTTTTTATCCTTGTCCATATTTCGCATGCTATGTCCCATGATGGAGGGTTTTTAGCATTCACCCGCCTCTTGAGATCTGCTAGTTTTTTCCTTAATTTAACTAATCTTCCACTTCTTTGTCTCTTAGGTTTGTTCGTTACTGGTATAGTTGTCAGCTTTTTCTCCTTTAGTTTTTGCTGTCATTGCAGATATTGCTCAATTGTGAGCGGTTGCGGTTCTTGGATCATTTCTGTCATGTTTAATTTACGGTCTTGGTCCATACCCACTTCACTTTCCGTGGCCAGCATGGAAAGTTGGCCAAATTTAGCAGGATCGCCATATTGTGAGAGATGATGGTATTTTGCCATAAAGATATATTGTATAGTGAAAAAGGGAAGTCAAACAAAAAATGTTAAACTTTAGCTGGCGTATTATGCGCCACTGGCTCTTTTATAAAATATCTGCCGGCACTAAAAAGTTGCCAAAGGCAGGAGCACTTTCTATTAGTGCTGGTTTTAAATAAATTTAAATTTAGCCAATTGCTCGGCTGAGTTTAGTTTCATAATTGATTTTATTTACAAACTTAATCCTACTTATAAATAAAACTAACGGAACTTAAAGCTATTTTATTATTTACATTTTTAATCCTAAACTTAATCCTAATCATATGTTATAAATTATGCTTTAAATAACAGCTGTTTACATAGTATAACACTTTACTTAAGCTAACAGCTGTGTAATACTAGGGATGGTATTGTGGTACATTACACTTTTATTTAAATGAAGCAACGTATTGTGCTTTTTTGTACATTTTCTGCAGCTACTAAAATTGCAGGATTTCGAAGAGTGGTCACTTCTGAAGCAATTTACACATAGATTTTGTCGTTGTACCCATCGTAACCGTTCTGCTTCTGATAATTGCAGAAATTTGCTGCAGTGGTATAATTTATGACCACTATTATTGCAAAATTTGCATGTGCTAATATTGTTTCCGGCGGATGTTATTATTGTTGACACCGCCTTATGTGTCGGTTTTTCCTTTTGAGTTATTGCCTCCATAGATTGGAACTGAAATTCCAAAAATGACAGAAATTCAGATTCAGTTGGCACATCTCTTGGGTTTGCTAATGATTGCATGTATCTGATATGGGTATTCTTATCCAGTTTTTTAATTAATAACTGTATTAGTATCGCATCCCAGGAAGATGTAATCCTCAGTTATTTAAGGCAAGCAAGCATTCCTTGGTGGTATCATGTAGAGCCTTAAGTGATGGTGCTGATGACGTTACTGGCTGTTGGTGAATTATTTTGTCCACTAAGTTAGCTACCAGGAGCCTTTTGTTGTTATAGCGTTCTTGCAACGTTTTCCATGCAGTACTATAATTTTGCTCCGTTAATGTGGGTTATCAGATGTTCTGCCTCTCCAGTTAGGTTAGTCTTTAAATACCACATTTTTTGGACTGCTGGAATGTGTTGTTTATCTACCATCTCTCTAAATAGATCATTGAATTGACTCCATATTAGGTAATCTCCATCAAATTTTGGAATCATTACTTTTGGTAAAGGTAATGGATTTTGTATCATCGACGTTGATGAAGATGTATTATTGGATATATTGTTGTTTTTTATTGATGTAATTGCCACCGCCAGATTACCCAAATGATTTTGAACTTTTTCATTTAGTGCGAAGAAGTCATCCATAATAAAACCAGCCCCTGATGGATCTTCAATTTCTTCGCAAATATTGTCGCATAAAATTTGTATCTGGTTCCAGAGATCGTTGATATTCTTGATTCTAAGCTCATAATTTTGGGGCGGTTGAATTTCTGTGATAGAAGCTAATCCATAGCCGCTCTAATGCTGTCATTCTATTTTTAGTTGTCCGGATCAGGCTTTGATGATTTTCGGACGCATGTTGAGTGGTCTGAAGAGCCAATGATTGGGCACCATTATTTTCAATAGCGTCGGTAGTAAATATTTGTATATAGGAGGTTGTTAATTCATTGATTTTGGAATAATAATCATCCGTGAAGTATGCATGCTCAGTTCTCAAGCTTTGAGCATCGTCGAACTAGCGTAATTTTGAGTCCTGGGCTTCAAATTGATCCCAGGCCTCTTGTTATCGTCGTCTACGATCTTCAAAGTATCCTGCAGTTGTTTTTCTGTCTGCAGAATCTTTTTTAAAGTTTCGTATTATTGCTTATAATAGATTCACCTGTCTTCGATAGAGCATCTAATAATTTCCATCGTATGTGGATTACAAAATATATCTGTTTTTTGTAGCTGAATCTGATGAACAATGAAACTTGTGGATGACCGATGTCCTTATGACTTGCGTACCAGGATTTGCTGAACAAGACCGCTTGTGGACAATTGATGTCCTGATGAGTTGCGCACCAGGTTTTTCTGAACAAGGACGTTTGTGGACAATTGATGTCCTGATGTGTTGCGTACCAGGATTTGCTGAACCAGGCCGCTTGTGGACAATTGATGTCCTGATGAATTGCCTACCAGGATTTTCTGAACAAGGACGCTTGTGGACAATTGATGTCCTGATGTGTTGCGTACCAGGATTTGCTGAACCAGGACGCTTGTGGACAATTGATGTCCTGATGAATTGCGTACCAGGATTTTCTGGACCAGGACGCTTTTGGACAATTGATGTCCTGATGTGTTGCGCTGCAGGGCGTGTTTAATCCACTCGTGAGTGTTTCAAGTTCCTTACCACTGGTGGGGGGAAACTTGAATTTCAATAGTGTTTTGGGGTCACCAAAATGTTAATGTGTGTTGAAACTATTAGTATAAATTTAATTCAAATTAAATTTGGTCTGTACTAACTTGTGTGTTTCTTAAGAATTGTTTGGCCTTCAAGCACTTGTAACTTGAAGATCAGTGTTCAGTAATTAAAACAAAATAAATTCTTTTAACTACTGACTTTATTGAAGTTCTGTTTGAGGTCTTTATACAAAATTATGCATCAAAAAATGCTGACTTAACTAAATGTTATTGAATTAAAATTAATGCTATATTGGCCAATAACAAAACAGACTGTATTAAAAGGTATAAATGTAATTTGATCTATTAATAAACAAAATTTACGTTAAATTGGCCAATAAAAAGAAAGATAATATTAACTATATAACACTCAATGCATTCACTAATTATTGTAATATATTAGGGGAATTCTACATTAATTGAATTTAAATATATTGAATCTTAACACACTTATTTTCATTTGCAAATAAACAAACATTGCAGTAATTCTTAACGTTTTTGAAAAGATTGTGTTTCTTTCTAAAAAATTGTTTACATTGATCTGTCACATTTACATATATCAAAACAACCATATGTATATCAAAACAACCATCCCGAGAATCAGTATTGATATTACAAATTTAAGATACAAACTATTTTCAATTTGAAGACGCTATTTTTCCGGCATCTAAAGTGTGATCATACCGACTTCCAATTTATTTTATAACCTCCACACCTCAATGGCAGAGGGTATATATAGGTTTATCATTCCTTTTGTAACACATCGAAATAAATTCCTGAGACGCCAAAAACCATATATTTTCTTGATCATTATAACAAGGTAAGTTGATTTAGCGATGGCCGTCTGTCCGTCTGTGTGTGGAAATCACGATCACGCCGTCAATCTAAGCTAGACCGTTATCGTTTATTTACATCCCAAAGGAGTTCCTATTTGAAATCGTCAAAATCGGTCAAAGGGGTCACGAGCTATGAATGAAACTTTGAAAAAACTGTTGAAAAAATAAAATTGTTCAGTGTGTTTGTTGTTTTTCTTAAGATATGTTAATATGTTGTAATTCTTGTTATTGTTGAAGTTATTGCAGTTGTGTGTATATTAATACTTAAATATTAAATATTAAAAATCAATAAAAATAAAAATAAAAGTTAGATATTAAAAATATAAAATTAAAAATTAAAAATTAAAAATTAAAAATTAAAAATTAATAATTAAAATAAAAAATTAAAAATTAAAACTTAAAAATTAAAAATTAAAAATTAAAAATTAAAAATTAAAAATTAAAAATTAAAAATTAAAAATTAAAAATTAAAAATTAAAAATTAAAAATTAAAAATTTAAAATTAAAAATTAAAAATTAAAAATTAAAAATTAAAAATTAAAAATTAAAAATTAAAAATTAAAAATTAAAAATTAAAAATTAAAAATTAAAAATTAAAAATTAAAAATTAAAAATTAAAAATTAAAAATTAAAAATTAAAAATTAAAAATTAAAAATTAAAAATTAAAAATTAAAAATTATAAACTAAAAATTAAAAATTAAAAATAAAAATTAAAAATTAAAAATTAAAAATTAAAAATTAAAAATTAAAAATTAAAAATTAAAAATTAAAAATTAAAAAATTAAAATTAAAAATTAAAAATTAAAAATGAAAAATTAAAAATTAAAAATTAAAAATTAAAAATTAAAAATTAAAAATTAAAAATTAAAAATTAAAAATTAAAAATTAAAAATTAAAAATTAAAAATTAAAAATTAAAAATTGAAAATTAAAAATTAAAAATTAAAAATTAAAAATTAAAAATTAAAAATTAAAAATTAAAAATTAAAAATTAAAAATTAAAAATTAAAAATTAATGATTAAAAATTAAAAATTAAAAATTAAAAATAAAAATTAAAAATTAAAAATTAGAAATTAGAAATTAAAAATTAAAAATTAAAAATTAAAAATTAAAAATTAAAAATTAAAAATTAAAAATTAAAAATTAAAAATTAAAAATTAAAAATTGAAAATTAAAAATTAAAAATTAAAAATTAAAAATTAAAAATTAAAAATTAAAAATTAAAAATTAAAAATTAAAAATTAAAAATTAAAAATTAAAAATTAAAAATTAAAAATTAAAAATTAAAAATTAAAAATTAAAAATTAAAAATTAAAAATTAAAAATTAAAAATTAAAAATTAAAAATTAAAAATTAAAAATTAAAAATTAAAAATTAAAAATTAAAAATTAAAAATTAAAAATCAAAAATTAAAAATTAAAAATCAAAAATTAAAAATTAAAAATTATTAAAAGTAAAATATTTATTTGAAAAGATATGTTGTTGTTCAAGTTCAAGTCAAGGTGTGTTTTTATTTTTGGTATTTCATTATCTTAATTTTACATTTAAGAATAGTGCATATTGAAATTTTAAATTTTAATACAATAACGTTTAATTTTCCAATTTATGCTTGTATTTATGTTTTGTTTTCATTAAATTCTGTGTATATCTTAATTCATTTTGTAATAATAAAAAAAATTTAAACAAAAAAAATTAAAGTGTTTATATATATATATATTTTTTTCTTATGTTCTTTGTTTTTTTGTTCTTAATTCTCGGTTTTTTATCCTTGTCCATATTTCGCATGCTATGTCCCATGATGGAGGGTTTTTAGCATTCACCCGCCTCTTGAGATCTGCTAGTTTTTTCCTTAATTTAACTAATCTTCCACTTCTTTGTCTCTTAGGTTTGTTCGTTACTGGTATAGTTGTCAGCTTTTTCTCCTTTAGTTTTTGCTGTCATTGCAGATATTGCTCAATTGTGAGCGGTTGCGGTTCTTGGATCATTTCTGTCATGTTTAATTTACGGTCTTGGTCCATACCCACTTCACTTTCCGTGGCCAGCATGGAAAGTTGGCCAAATTTAGCAGGATCGCCATATTGTGAGAGATGATGGTATTTTGCCATAAAGATATATTGTATAGTGAAAAAGGGAAGTCAAACAAAAAATGTTAAACTTTAGCTGGCGTATTATGCGCCACTGGCTCTTTTATAAAATATCTGCCGGCACTAAAAAGTTGCCAAAGGCAGGAGCACTTTCTATTAGTGCTGGTTTTAAATAAATTTAAATTTAGCCAATTGCTCGGCTGAGTTTAGTTTCATAATTGATTTTATTTACAAACTTAATCCTACTTATAAATAAAACTAACGGAACTTAAAGCTATTTTATTATTTACATTTTTAATCCTAAACTTAATCCTAATCATATGTTATAAATTATGCTTTAAATAACAGCTGTTTACATAGTATAACACTTTACTTAAGCTAACAGCTGTGTAATACTAGGGATGGTATTGTGGTACATTACACTTTTATTTAAATGAAGCAACGTATTGTGCTTTTTTGTACATTTTCTGCAGCTACTAAAATTGCAGGATTTCGAAGAGTGGTCACTTCTGAAGCAATTTACACATAGATTTTGTCGTTGTACCCATCGTAACCGTTCTGCTTCTGATAATTGCAGAAATTTGCTGCAGTGGTATAATTTATGACCACTATTATTGCAAAATTTGCATGTGCTAATATTGTTTCCGGCGGATGTTATTATTGTTGACACCGCCTTATGTGTCGGTTTTTCCTTTTGAGTTATTGCCTCCATAGATTGGAACTGAAATTCCAAAAATGACAGAAATTCAGATTCAGTTGGCACATCTCTTGGGTTTGCTAATGATTGCATGTATCTGATATGGGTATTCTTATCCAGTTTTTTAATTAATAACTGTATTAGTATCGCATCCCAGGAAGATGTAATCCTCAGTTATTTAAGGCAAGCAAGCATTCCTTGGTGGTATCATGTAGAGCCTTAAGTGATGGTGCTGATGACGTTACTGGCTGTTGGTGAATTATTTTGTCCACTAAGTTAGCTACCAGGAGCCTTTTGTTGTTATAGCGTTCTTGCAACGTTTTCCATGCAGTACTATAATTTTGCTCCGTTAATGTGGGTTATCAGATGTTCTGCCTCTCCAGTTAGGTTAGTCTTTAAATACCACATTTTTTGGACTGCTGGAATGTGTTGTTTATCTACCATCTCTCTAAATAGATCATTGAATTGACTCCATATTAGGTAATCTCCATCAAATTTTGGAATCATTACTTTTGGTAAAGGTAATGGATTTTGTATCATCGACGTTGATGAAGATGTATTATTGGATATATTGTTGTTTTTTATTGATGTAATTGCCACCGCCAGATTACCCAAATGATTTTGAACTTTTTCATTTAGTGCGAAGAAGTCATCCATAATAAAACCAGCCCCTGATGGATCTTCAATTTCTTCGCAAATATTGTCGCATAAAATTTGTATCTGGTTCCAGAGATCGTTGATATTCTTGATTCTAAGCTCATAATTTTGGGGCGGTTGAATTTCTGTGATAGAAGCTAATCCATAGCCGCTCTAATGCTGTCATTCTATTTTTAGTTGTCCGGATCAGGCTTTGATGATTTTCGGACGCATGTTGAGTGGTCTGAAGAGCCAATGATTGGGCACCATTATTTTCAATAGCGTCGGTAGTAAATATTTGTATATAGGAGGTTGTTAATTCATTGATTTTGGAATAATAATCATCCGTGAAGTATGCATGCTCAGTTCTCAAGCTTTGAGCATCGTCGAACTAGCGTAATTTTGAGTCCTGGGCTTCAAATTGATCCCAGGCCTCTTGTTATCGTCGTCTACGATCTTCAAAGTATCCTGCAGTTGTTTTTCTGTCTGCAGAATCTTTTTTAAAGTTTCGTATTATTGCTTATAATAGATTCACCTGTCTTCGATAGAGCATCTAATAATTTCCATCGTATGTGGATTACAAAATATATCTGTTTTTTGTAGCTGAATCTGATGAACAATGAAACTTGTGGATGACCGATGTCCTTATGACTTGCGTACCAGGATTTGCTGAACAAGACCGCTTGTGGACAATTGATGTCCTGATGAGTTGCGCACCAGGTTTTTCTGAACAAGGACGTTTGTGGACAATTGATGTCCTGATGTGTTGCGTACCAGGATTTGCTGAACCAGGCCGCTTGTGGACAATTGATGTCCTGATGAATTGCCTACCAGGATTTTCTGAACAAGGACGCTTGTGGACAATTGATGTCCTGATGTGTTGCGTACCAGGATTTGCTGAACCAGGACGCTTGTGGACAATTGATGTCCTGATGAATTGCGTACCAGGATTTTCTGGACCAGGACGCTTTTGGACAATTGATGTCCTGATGTGTTGCGCTGCAGGGCGTGTTTAATCCACTCGTGAGTGTTTCAAGTTCCTTACCACTGGTGGGGGGAAACTTGAATTTCAATAGTGTTTTGGGGTCACCAAAATGTTAATGTGTGTTGAAACTATTAGTATAAATTTAATTCAAATTAAATTTGGTCTGTACTAACTTGTGTGTTTCTTAAGAATTGTTTGGCCTTCAAGCACTTGTAACTTGAAGATCAGTGTTCAGTAATTAAAACAAAATAAATTCTTTTAACTACTGACTTTATTGAAGTTCTGTTTGAGGTCTTTATACAAAATTATGCATCAAAAAATGCTGACTTAACTAAATGTTATTGAATTAAAATTAATGCTATATTGGCCAATAACAAAACAGACTGTATTAAAAGGTATAAATGTAATTTGATCTATTAATAAACAAAATTTACGTTAAATTGGCCAATAAAAAGAAAGATAATATTAACTATATAACACTCAATGCATTCACTAATTATTGTAATATATTAGGGGAATTCTACATTAATTGAATTTAAATATATTGAATCTTAACACA